>CM040239.1:15263346-15292970 GCA_022545495.1 Chrysanthemum lavandulifolium | reverse complement strand
GATTTTGTAATATGTTTATACAGTCACTCATATAATAAAAATCGTGCAAATTTACGACAAGTCAAGGTTCAGGAAAAGCATATTAATCTCTTGATATATATTTTCAAACACTATTAGTTTCCATCAAATTATTAAAATGGTGCTTAATTTATTGGAGGCCAATTAAGCAACATCATCTGATCAATGCAGTGGCCAGTGGAGTAAACGCCTAATGCCTAAGTGAACCTCTACTTAAGCGGTCCTAAGCAAGAACTGATAGAACACTGTAAACAACATAAGTCGATAACTTATAAAGACAAATTTACCTCATATGTACTATAAAAGTGCTTATTCGAGCAGTTGTCCAAAACTATTCTCACAACACGTAAAATCTGCAGGACAGCCTCCCTCGGGAAGGGAGCGTCACACTCCAAAAAATTATCTTCAACTTGCAAATCTTTCCTGGGTTTTATAAATTTCTCAAAGAAAGTATCGAAGTGGTTAAATAAGTCAACCCAATGATGGAAGTCTCCCTGCATCAACAACAACCATCATCATTAATTAACAATCAACGTATAAGCGAACATATGTGACGAATTATAATAATATTTTGGATGTACCTTATCAAAGTCCCAAAAAAAACTTTTTAATGGCACTTCGATATTTTCAAGCGGAGTACTAGTTACGCTACTGATAAAGGACTTGATTTTGGGGGGCTGATGCACAATAAAGAGAACATAGTTAGTACAAGTCAAACACTTTAGGACATGACGTCTAGCACAAGTAATCAATGACGACACAAATGACTTTAATAATTCAGACCAACGTCCCAGCTCACACATAGCAAACAAATGCAGCACGACTACATCAGTAATGTGGATATTGGCCACATAACCTCCTAATACGAAGACCATAAACATCTATTCAAAAGGACAAAGAGATTAAGCTAAACTATACGAGCTTGACTTTATTAGGGGGTGTTTGTTTCGGGTGTTTGTTTCGGCTTATATAGCCAGCTTATGGCTTATTTGGTTTTGAGCTTATGTTTCATAAGCTTACTTTTCATGGCTTATTTTGAAACTTTTCGGCTTATATAAGGTTATTATGTCATAATAAGCTTATACAAACATTAAATTTCAAAATAAGCCACAAAAAATAAGCTTATGAAACATAATCCCAAACCAAATAAGCCATAAGCCGGCTATATAAGCCGAAACAAACACTCCCTTTAGTTCTCATGATCTGTAGCCAATAAATCCTACACGTCAAAGCTAAGACACAATTCATTTCCATATATTCGCACTTTCCCTTATTTTAGTTCTCAGTTCTTCATCAACAAACACTAAGTGATCATCATAAATTGCATAACTACAAATTACGTCACCAAATACCGACAAACGTATAATTCAATCAATTCAAACAAATAAGCTTACGAAACATAATCCCAAAACCAAATAAGCCATAAGCCAGCTATATAAGCCGAAACAAACACCCCCTAGCCAATAAATCCTACACGTTTCTGCTTCATAACACGTCAAAGCTAAGACACAATTATAATCCATATATACGCATTTTCCCTTATTTTAGCCGAACAAACTATCAACGATTACGTTGCATCATTTATTCATCAACAAACTGCATAACTACAAATTACATCACCAGATATCGACAAACATATAATTCAATCAATCCAAACAAATAAGCTTACGAAACATAAGCCGAAAACCAAATAAACCACAAGCCAGCTATATAAGCCGAAACAAACACCCCCTAGCCAATAAATCCTACACGTTTCTGCTTCATAACACGCCAAAGCTACGACACAATTCATTTCCATATATTCGCATTTTCCCTTATTTTATCCAAACAAACTATCAACAATTACGTCACCTCAGTTCTTCATCAACAAACACTAACTGATCATCATCACAGATAGCATAACTACAAATTACGTCACCAGATATCGACAAACGTATAATTCAATCAATCCAAACAAATAAGCCATAAGCCAGCTATATAAACCGGAACAAACACCCCCTAGCCAATAAATCCTACACGTTTCTCCATAACACGTCAAAGCTAAGACATAATTCTAATACATATATACGCATTTTCCCTTATTTTAGCCGAACTAACTATCAACGATTACGTCGCATAACTACAAATTACGTCACCGGACATCGACAAACATACAATTCAATCAATCCAAACAAATAAGCTTACGAAACATAATCCCAAAACCAATAAGCCATAAGCCGAAATAAACACCCCCTTATTCATCACCAAACACTAACTGATCATCATAAACTGCATAACTATAAATTACGTCACCAGATATCGACAAACGTACAATTCAATCAATCCAAACAAATAAGCTTACAAAACATAAGCCCAAAACCAAGGGAGTGTTTGTTTTGGCTTATATAGCGGGCTTATGGCTTATTTGGTTTTCGGCTTATGTTTTATAAGTTCACCTTTTGTGGCTTATTTTGGAACTTTTCGACTTATATACGCTTATAAGCTTATATAAGTCGAAAAGCGTCGAAAAGTATAAAAATAAGCCACAAAAAAGTGAGCTTATGAAACATAAGCCAAAAACCAAATAAGCCATAAGCCAGCTATATAAGCCGACACAAACACCCCCTTATTCATCACCAAACACTAACTGATCATCGTCATAACTACAAATTACGCTACGAGATATCGCATAGGTAACAATTCAATCAATCCAAACAACTAATCATAACAATTTCCAATTAAAACTAATACTGATCATAGAATTCACAAATAAATAAATAAACCCTAATAAACCAAAATTAACAATCAATTATACCACTTCTGAAGCTCTCCTTCTTCTCAACTTCATGTTTTAGTAATAATTATAATAATCAATCAATTGCATTTGCTTGTTCGATCAAACCCAAACACTAACTAATCATCATAAATTGCATAACTACAAATCACGTCACCAGATATCAACAAACGTATAATTCAATCAATCCAAACAAATAAGCTTACGAAACATAATCCCAAAACCAAATAAGCCATAAGCCAGCCGTATAAGCCGAAACAAACACTCCCTTATTCATCACCAAACACTAACTGATCATCATCATAACTACAAATTACGCTACGACATATCGCCTTTGTGACAATTCAATAAATCCAAACAAATAAGCTTACGAAACATAAGCCGAAAACCAAATAAGCCATAAGCCGGCTATATAAGCCGAAACAAACACCCCCTTATTCATCACTACAAATTACGCTACGAGATATCGCATCAGAGACAATTCAATCAATCCAAACAACTAATCATAGCAATTTCCAATTAAACTTATACTGATCACACAATTCATAAATTAAAATTAAAAAAAAAAAAAAAAAAAAAAAAAAAAAAAAAGCCCTAATAAACCCTAATTAACAATCAATTATACCACTTCTGAAGCTCTCCTTCTTCTCAACTTCATGTTTCAATAGTAATTATAATAATCAATCAATTGCATTTGCTTGTTCGATCAAAACCGATCGTGAAGATGATATCGAAATCAATCGATTGAAATTGGTGAGATGGTTAATTGATTAACTGTGTGTGTGTTTTTACTGTGTGTGGAAGAGAATAACTGGAGTAACAAGTTTTTTGATATTATGATGATATGGAAATGAAATGGGATTTTGTTAAGAGATGATTTTTTTTTATATTGGTTTGTTACCACCGACCTACCCATTTTGTGATTTTATCTTTCTACCCTTTTAACTTTTTAACCATTCGAGTGTTCTTTTTTTCTAAAAGGGTTTTATAAGGTTACCCAACTTTCTCATTTTGTTCGCCTAAGTTATCAAACTTTTATTTTGTTCACTTAGGTTACTGAACTTTAGTTAAGCATTCAACCTCCATTTTCAAACAGAATCAAAGAATCCAAACGTATTTTTTGGTAAGTTAAGAACCCAAACGATTTTTTTAGGTAGTTAAGAACCTAAATGTCTCATTTTACAAATTCAAGAACGAATGTCAACTCCGTGTAGTCCGATACCTGCTTGCACAAAAAAAAGTTTGGTATCTTAAGCGAATAAAGTTGGAAAGTTGGGTAACCTATCTGTCTATAAACCCTTTCTAAAATTAAGGGGTTGTTTAGTTGGTGAAAAATTTTCTTGTTTTTCCATTTTTAAATTTCTAGAGAATGGAATGGTTTTTCTTCTCTAGAGAAGAGTTGAAAATTTTGAAAATCCGTTTAGTTGGAGTTATATTTTTTTCTTTTTTTTAAAACGGAGACGGTGGACGGAGAGGTGGGCGGCGATGGAAGGTGAAGATGATGGAAGGTGGGCGGCGATGGAAGGTGGACGGAAGTGGGCGTGATAAGAGTGGGGTGAGAGGAAATGGGATTATTATTTTATAAATGAAAAAAGTGAGAAGGGTGTAATGGTATTTTCATTTTTCTATTAAGAATTGGAAAATGAAAATTCATATTTTTGAAAATTATTGGAAAAAGTGCACTAAGCGGGTTTCAGTTTTTCCTTTCATATGAAAATTTTCCGGAAAAATGGAGTATTTCTCCAACTAAACTACCACTAATGGTTGCGTCCTCAAAATAACCTAATTTTCAAGCTAAGCGGCATCAATGGCCTCATATAGGACCGCATAATAGTTCGCTGACCGGATCGGGCGGACCGACCATATTTCGATTTGATCATCGCCTACACTTTTTCTCATATTCGGTCATCGGTTTGGTGTGATACGGTAGGATCTTACACACATCGACCATTATCTTTGTTGGGCCAGGATCGACCGACGAATCTGAGTCTTTGAGAATGTAAAAGTATTTGAGGCCCTGCCGAGAATAAAAATGGACCCCTGAAAGTCAACGGTAAAAACGCAATAACATAATATTATGGCGATATGAAGTTTATTGGAAAGATGTAATTGGATGCGATGGGCCAATTAGGTGAATAAACTTCAACTCTTTTTATTGACCAAAAATCAAATAGGCTTTACTCATATTTAGATTTAATATGCATATATATATATATATATATTTTTTTAAATATGAGCCCTGGGAAGTGGCCGACTCAATGGCCACCCCACGCACCCTTTCAGTACCCCGACGAAAAGCCGGATGAACATTTCGTTCCGGTGTTTTAGGCCAAATCGGTTTTTGGTCTGGTTCGATTTTCGGACCGTGATCAGCCCTAATCTCATCTGTGTAATAATATATAGTTTTCTATTATTTTTTTTATTACAAAGGTAGTCTGTGTCGTTATTACATGGATAGTATTTATTTTTTAAAATAAGGACTATCAATGTAATAGTTTAAAAATTAGGTATTATTTATGTAATTAAAATCGAATAAGGATGACGAGTGTTACTTTGAGTAAACCAGAGGGACAAAAAATGTAGTTTTTCCTCCTCCTTTTCTCAAGATTTGGTGTAATTGTGACTAACGTTGTCGCCGTTAATTTAGCATAGCATATTCTTTTCGCTTCACTATTAAACTCATAATCGACAAGATTTCATCAGTCAAAAATACTCCACTTATACATAAATATACCACACAAAAACCTAAATTACACACACAACCAACATAGAGCTTGATCATTCGATAGTCCGAATTCTCCACAAAATTAATTAGTCGACACGTTCTTGATGGTGTGTGTTTTAATGATCGACACATCAGTGGGGGACAAAGCGTCCAACATCGTCCCATTACACATAGCCTAAAAGCTTATTTAGTTGGGTTTATACTTTATACGTTTTTGCTTTTGTGGTTTACTTTTTGACTTGTTAGCTTATTATAAGTTAAACATGGGCTAATAAATAAGTTTACAAAGCATAAGTTGAGTGAAATAAACTCGTAATTAGGGTATTTTTGGCAAAATAGATGTTCTTTGGTCTTTGGTCTTTGAAAAGAAATTAAAATTGTAGTTTTTATTTTTTTGCAATGGTGCTGGTGATGTTGCTGAAAAAGATTAAAATTAGTTAAATCATAAAAAATAATCTCTATAATCTTTTAAAAGCTAGTTTTGAGAACTTATTTTTTGTAAACTTATTTTTCTAAAATAATTCACAATCTTAGTTTGTCAAACAAAAATTATTTTTTGACCAAAGCTTATTTTTCAAAAATATAATCTTAAGACTTCATAATCTTCAATAATCTCTCGCGCCAAACATGTCCTGAATAAAAATATAAAATGGATTTTGTTAAATAAAGTAAAGGAATCAACAAATCATTTAAGAACACAAGGTCTATCGAAAAGAACTAAAATGGAACTTCATTTAACACAACATGGTTTCTTACGCGTTAAGAAAAGTGTTATGTGGTGGCACAAACATTCCAAGTCCATGGTGATATGCATTGGCCTTTGATGTCCGTAAAATGTAACTAGGTTTGGTATAATTTGGTTTTTTATACCGAAACTTAAGTAATAAAGTGGTAAGTAGTAAATTTTAAGTTATTTTGTCTTCTGTGGTAGTCGTGAATCGTGAAAAATTTTGAAGCGCATGCATTTAAATTATATAATGAGTCTTTTCATAAGATATTATATATAAAGTGTCACCGTTTATAAGATATAATCCAATTAGTTATCTAAACGTTATAACATATTCTTCGTTTAAGATATTTTTCATCTAAATCTTTTTCTTCGTGAAAATATGCTCACACACGATATAATTATTAACGGACAAATTTTGGTACAAAAATATTGGGCGGCGGTCAACCACGTTCAGACACCCTCAAAGATGGCCCTGAGTGTTGCATCACTTACAATCTTTTGTAGCTAAATATATTGGTCATTTTATCATACATCATCTTCACTTGATGATACTGACTTATGGTGGCTTGATGACGAAAACTAGATTATTTTTACTTGTCATAGTGTGTGGTTGGGTTTTGATAGTTCTCGGATTGAGCTATTGAAAGCTAAGACGAAACTTAGTAGGGATAAAAAAGGTTGTGGCCTTTAAAAAGACTTAATTATTTGTTCACTTTTTATACCATCTTGGTCATCATTGTACAAGTATTGAAATATAGTGTAAGCTAACGCCCTAAAACATTACAAGTTGGTCTTTTCGACAAAAGTGTTCAAGTTTCATTTTTTATTGAAAGAGCGCGTGACGCGTGTTATTTCTCTTTTTACGATGTGTCAATGTCATATTTTATGATTTTGTGCTTATGAGCATGATCGTCTTTTATTACAAAAGTCCAGGGCAATTTATTTGGTCTGGCATGCTCAATCGGTACGTAAGAATATGTTAGTGTTAGACATGGACCAAATTGCATCTTAGTGAAGAATTGACACGATCCTCTAATCTTGTCAAGTTAGACTCTGAGTTATGGACAAGTCACTTTTGCGAGAGTGTTGTCTCATTATCGCAATCACAAAAACATCTAGAAAACGAATTAACTGAAAATCAACGTTAACATGACAACAAACGCATAATTTTCAACCACAAGTCATTAGTTATTATTCAACAAGCAGATATGAGATTCCAAAATATAATTCTATTTTAGTTCGAAAGTTTTATTATACAATGAGATTTTGATTGTCAACTTTTTTTAGTCACCTTATAGCTATGTAGCAACTCATTTTAGTTATTTTAATACTTAAAATGATGTCTAAGGTGGTGTTGTTTTTCATTAAGAGGCTCTCAATGTACTCTTAATCTGAACTTATTCGAAGCGGTCGACGTTTTCGTCGTTCGACTGCTTGTTTTTTTTCGTTCGAGACGCGTTAAAAGCGATGAATCTTGTTAATGGCAGACTGAGAGGGTGTCTGAATCGCCTGTGCCTATCACGACAAAAAAAAAAGACCAAAAAAATATTAGTGCGAGCAAGAAATATGCGGTTCAAACACGAGTTTTTTTCCGTTCGGATCGGTCGATTCGAGACATTTACGCCTCAGTTCACATTCGGATGTTTATTGATTCGTCTCTTAAAAAAACAAAGACCTAAAACTCATTTTAGCTTTTAGTTGAGCTTGACATGATATTTTATTTGCTTTAACAGGTCATAAAACTAACCAACAAAAAGCAATGAAAAATGTTAAGTGTAAAGTATGTTAAGAACTGTTTTGCACACTTGTATTGTATCTAAATAAAATTAGATTAATTATATATGGTTCAATAAAGTAGCTTTTAATGAGCCAATTTTTACCCCACCTAAAAATAATATGTTGAAACCATCTATGTTTCGTTCTGAAAAGTTGTAGAAAGTAGAAACCAAAAAGGTCAACAAAAGCACTAGATTCCTTTCTTAACAAAGAATTCAATTAAATTAAGAAATATGAATACAAGTAATAATAAGAAAATATAAAGGATCGTTATGTTTCATATACATTTTTTTTAAGAAAAAATTACACGTTTGGTCTTTGTGGTTTACTCCAAATAATATGTTTAGTCTTTAAATCGTTTTAATTACAGTACGTTACATATACTTATTTTTGAAACATGTTATCCATTTAGTCCATATTTTAATAAACTATTTGGACACCACAGACATGCATGATAAATATAAGAAATGAATTGCTAACCCAACTCTCCTCGCAATTCCATACCCGCTAAGTGAATTCATTTCACAACACTCCAAATTTATATGTGTTAGTTGTATGTGTTTGTTTGGGTTTTCCATATCTTTCCGGTCAAACACTTTCCCAAAAGTAAATGATTTTGATAAATAAAGTTTGTATTGATTGAAATAAAGGTTAAAGTTATAAAATTTTGAATCAAAATAAAATAAACTTACTAAAAATGTAAAAACTAAAAACTCAGAAAAATATATCAAAATGGATGTTGAATTAAAGAGCACAAACTTTTAAAAAATATGGTGAAATTAGATCATAAAAAAATTAAACGAATTAAAAGATATTTAAATTTAAAAATAAAAGTGATTAATTAGTTAAGGTAGCGTGTCATTTTATTATCGGTTTCTTTATTTTAGTTTGTTAGAATTTCATCACTTTTATTTTTTTAGTTAGAAAAGTAATACATACGTCAATCGATGATTAGGCTCCTTATCTTAATTTTTGTGGGCCACAACTTAAATCTTTATATAGTAGTATAGATAGAGATCATTTGTGTAATTATTTACGCTTTTTATTTACACAGATAGTCCCTATTCCTATTTTCTATAATAGGGACTAAATGGGCAAAAAGTTTCAAAAACAGCTATGTGTGGTGTAATTAAAACGACTTAAGGACTAAATCTATCATTTGGGGTAAACCACATGACCAAACAGGCAAGTTTGTCTTTTTCTAATGACAATAATTATCTCACAATATACAATTACAAACTATCTCATTTTAAAAATGACTTAAGTCCACAACTATTTAGTTGATGAGCTTCTCTGTAAAATAAAATAATAAATAAATAAATAAATAAACAATATTTATTTTTATTATTATCTTTACGAATATGACTTTTAATTTTTAAAAATCTTGATATTTTTAAATTTACACATCTTGCTTTATTTAGTAACTTGAAAATATCATTTAAACACTTCAAATCATGATAATACTCCACCCAGGAACTAAACTCCCCACCTTTTTTATCATTCGGGTCCAAACTATCAATATCCAACCCGACATGATTATCATTTGGGTCATTAAAATGCGGGTCAAGTCGAGTATCATATTCCACAACAATAAACTTGTTCTTGGTCAACTCTGAAGCCTTGACCATGTTTTAAACCTAACTATAGGATTAGTGATGTATAATCACATCATTTAGGGTGTGTTTGTTTCACTAAGATGTTTTAAGTCTGAATCTGACTACCACATCTTACCAGTAAGATGTGGCTAGAAAGTCTAAATCTAAACGAAATAATGTTGTTTGTTTTTGTATAATTGATGTCCGAATGAAGTGCTCGTTTCTGCAATTTATTTATTAAACCAACGCAACGCGATAATAAGTAACTTATGTAAATATGAAACAAGACTTTTTATTATAAATATAACATAGTTAATAAACCATCAAATATATTATATTAACACAAGTCTTCAATCTCTTATCGAGTAAGAGCGAAGAAGACAGTCACACCTTCTTGAGTAAGATGTTATATGTCTAACTAAGTCTAACTCAAAAGAAAAACAAACAAGAAAAGCGTCGCCCACCTCTTCTTGGTAAAAGTAAGGGTGTGTTTGTTTCATTAAGATGTTTTGGGTGCGAATCACCACCGCATCTTCTTGGCAAGAGATGACTAGAAAGTCTAAATCTGAACGAAATAATGTTGTTTGTTTTGTATAATTGTCCGAATGATTTTAAGTGCTCGCTTTTGCAATTTGTTTATTAAAAGCAACGCAATGCGATAATAAGTAGCTTATGTAAATATGAAACAAGACTTTTATCATAAATATAACATAGTTAATAAACAATCAAATATATTGTATAAAGTTTGCAAAATGAGTAAGGCGATGAAGACAAGTCTCCCACCTTCTTCTGAGTAAGATGTTATATGTCTAACCTGATCTTCTTAAAAGAAAAAAACAAACAACCAAAAAGGTCTCTGCCCTTACTCTTCTGGTAAGAGTAAGAGGACTAGTAAGATTTTTTTTAAAAACAAACACACCCTAAGATGGCTAGTAAGACATTTTTTTAAAAAACAAACACACCTTAGACAACATAACTAAATAGCATAAACAACAACATAATAATCTTAAACTTTAAGGACAATGACAGTGAGCAGATCAACCTTCACCACTGTTTTGACCAAGTCTTTTTTAACATTTAGGGGCAAAATAGAATAAAAAATAAACGGCTCACTAGGAAAGCCTCAATTCCCAAACATTCTCATTTCTCCGGTAAATGCTTATATAAGATACTAGACGAGTATCCGTCCATAGCAACGGGATTCTATAGCGACATATAATTTTAACGATAAAAAGAGCTTTATGAGTTATAACGAAAAATAATAAAAGTTTAAGGATTAAACATAATGTTTTGAAACCCGGTTCGACCCGGGTTGTTCAACCGGTTGAACCGTTCCGGTCGAAAAACGGGTTAATATAAACCGGGTCAACCCGAAAAAAAGGGTCAAATTAAACCGGGCCAATCCATCGGGTTTGAAGCGTCCCCGTCAACCCGGTTTTCAATGTGTATTAATAGTTTCCTTTTGAAGTGTTGCCATAATAGAGATTCAAAACATTCCGCTAATATAAAGTTTCATTTATTGTGATGTTTCAAGCTCTTTCTTACCTAATATAAATTTTTTCACATTTCACATATTGACTTTTTCACTTTTTCACATTGACCATTTACCTAATATAAACTTTTCACATTTCACATATTGACTTTTTCACTTTTCCACATTGACCATTTTGCTTTTATATGTAGTATAGATATAGATTGGGCTAAATGCATTAAAATTTAATTTAATTACCTCTTTTTAGAGTAGTTTTGTCTCACAATCTATTTTTTGAATTCAGTATTTTTTGTGTATCTTGTGAACAGTTGTGTGTATTATTTGACTATTATACCATTCAGTTTACGCACACCTATTTAGTCGGGAGAGGGGTAAATCGGTCTAATAATACACACGGAAAGTCACATCATACATCAAAAAGATAAAATTTAGAAATATGCTAAATATATCTAGAAAATACATAAATGACTACACAATATTATAAAATATGGTGAGTAAGTTATATTTTCATGAAGTTAAGTTAGTTAACTATGAAATATTTGGGTATAATAAAATTTCATTTGCAAGATAATGGACTTAAAGATAAAGAGCCCACTAAGCCCAAATATTAGTGTGCGCTTAATTGGAGAACAAATTCTCTTATTTTCATCTCTAGTTTTGTAAAAATTTGGAAGGAGAATTAATCTCCACAAAACACTTGAAAATATAGAAAACGCGTTTAGTTGATGTTTCTATTTTCTGTTTTGAAGAAAGGGAGGGAAGGTTGAGGGTTACAAAGGAAAACAAGGAAAACAAGGAAAACAACTAAAATTTGTTTTGTAATTTTCCTTATTAAGTTAGGAAATAGGGATTTGTGTTTTACAAAACTATTTTGTTGGAAAACGTTGATTTGAACGCGATCTCTGTTTTCTTTGTTTTCCACAAAATATTTTGTGGAAAACAAAGGTGTTTTCCCTCAACTAAACGTAACCTAAATATGTCAAAAAAAACTTTTTGTCTACTCGTGATCATCTACAAACTCGATTGTCGATTTCATACACTTATAAGATTAAGTTAACTGGCAATTAGGGTATGTTGATTATAAAATCATTTTATATATGCAAGAAAGAAAACATTGATATGGTAATGTATAAGATTACTTTTGATCCCATATAAGATTAAAGAAGTTATTATGCACATACAAGTATCTTTAAGGGTTTGTTACATGCATAACAAGCATTTGTTTGACCTTTCTTGACTAGTAATGGTATTCATATCGAGTTATTTAAGAGCTGTGCTCAATGCTTGTTTAGCTTTTTGAGATCAAGATTTTATAATCGTACGAGTCTACAAGCAACATTGTATGTAGCGTAAAAAACATTGCACATGATGTTTTCGAGAGGGAATAACTTTATGCCAAACCAATATAACCTTCATTCGTTTGCGGTGATTATAACGCCATGCTATTCTCACTTTGGTAACCATGTAGAAAACAAAGCGTAAACATAAGGCTGCTTACAGTAATGTCGATCGAGCATCGGTCGATCGATTCATGATTCGGTCGTCCTTGCTGTGGCCATTCGATCGAGCTGTTTCAGAGGAGGGAAGTGATCGCTTACACGATCGACTTCCTTGGTTTATTTTTTTCTTTTGTGTGTCTTTAATAATTATAAAGGGTATATTTGTGGGTATGTTTGAAGTAGTAGGTCGCCTTCTTGCACCCAATCACTGAAAGTCGCTAGAAGGAAAGGCGCGTGGCAGAAAAATAGGAGGGATTAACCCTCCTTCTGAAGCGACTTAAATCGATACCGCTTAAAGCTTTTATAATAGCTTTAAAAGTATAAATCACATTTCTTATAAATTATAGCAATACATGTTGATTTAATAGATTTTATTTATTATCTTCCACTTTCTAATAATAAATTAAGATTTAAGATCATTTGAGGACAAAAATTCTTTACATACTAATGGACTAATCTTCACCCTTCATTTTTATTTGATCTAATTGATGAGATTAATCCCAACAATTTAAAAAACACAATTTCATCATTTTCATTCAAATATTAATATCTTTCAAACCGTTAATCGTTAAGCGAAACAAAATATATCATTGCGACGAGCATTTAATTATCTTTCATAGATAAAACTTTGATAAACTTTCGACAATTTTTCTTTTCATATTTTTCACTTTTTAAAGTTTTTCTTTTTTTTACGTTCTTCGAATTTGCATTAAAACTCATATATAATAAAACACTAAATTGAATATCACATGTGATATTAGTGTTTAATCATATATGATATGTAATATCATATGTGATATTAGTGTAATATCATATGATATTACACTAATATCACACGTGATATTTTAACCCTAATATCACACGATATTCAACTTAATGTTTTATCATATATGGTTTTTTCACGCAATTTTCAAGAACGTAAAAACGAAAGAATCTGAAAAACATGAAAAAAGTTTTTTTTTCTTTTTTCGAAAGTATATCAAAGTCACGCGTCATAGAAAGATAATTAAACGCTTCGTCGCGACGGCCAGAATATTTCCGCTAACGATTAACGGTTTAAGAGATATGGTGAAGATGAATCCTTAGTATGTGAGAAAAGTTTAAGATGTAAAATAACTATCCTCATAAGTTAACTTGATAAAAACTAAAAAAAAAATAAGTTAACTTGATAAAACTATAAAAAAAAAAGAGTTTAGTATGTAAAATAACTCTCCTCATAAGTTACCTTGATAAAAACTATAAATAAAAAAGTTAACTTGATAAAAACTATATAAATAAAAAAGTTAAGATTTTATATAAAGTTTTTGGTTTAAAAGACTCCAACCTTTTAATAAGAAAGGATGGGAATTTTGAAATCCAAAAGCCCACTACTCATCCTAACTTGAACATGTAACACACACTTAGGTATATTAGGCGGTAACATTTATTCTACTTTACCGATGTGGGATTCTAAACATTCTTAACTTTTCTCATAATTGGTCTGAGTTGTTTGTTATAAATGTGTACATATGCTCTTTTAAATATCAGAAAAACGTTGTTACGAGTACAATTTGTGGCCACAAGTCGAGCACTTATAGACAACTTCAGATATGTCAATCTAACGAAACATAAACTTGTTAACGATAAACATAAACTTTGCTATCAGACGACGTCTTACAACTATTTAAACCCAAACCCGTTTTGACGTATTACCTACCCACTTTCACACCTCTAGTGCTTACATTGAACACGTCTAATAAGTCCGGTTTTCACAAAGAGTACTTTATATGTTTTGAACGCGGATGACATTGGATATCACTTCAACGAATATGTCGGCTATGATTTTAGCTACAATTTGTTCGCCCAGTTTCCTTGTTCTTTAACTCCTGTGAATCTCCATTTCCGTAATTCCTTTGAGTCCAAAAGGAACTGACCATGGGTGTCAATTTTGACCCATTTTGGTATATATGGGTCGAACTGGATAATGTTTTATTTCTAACGGGTTAAGCCATAAAATTCAACTATAACGAAAATATAGCTTATGGGTCAAGCGGTTCAAACGGGTTACAGTGTCATCCAAGAAGCATTTAATTGCATACCTTTTTCGGCTGATAGACTGATAAGTTATTTCCAAATAATATACTAGTTTATAACAAAATTTATCGCACCAATTCCTTAGTATAAATAAAGAAAAAAAGAAATAAGTGTCTGTAGGCTCGTCCTTCTCACCCGTACTAAAAATTACACGTATGACCCGTTGCCCAACCCGGCAGTGTTGCCACTACTATCAATGTCAAAGTTGTATCGCGCTTTATGGGCTTTAATCCAGGTACCCAAACTAACTGCTACTAATTTTTGGTACCCATTTTGACATGCTACTCTATCCGCTCATTTTGCCACTTCAGAAATAGAGTTTTGATGTGGTGTTTTCACAGATATCATTTTCATAAGTTGAGCCTTTAATTACCCGACAGGCGAAATTGTCACCTATTGATTTCAACAATCTTAACTACTTCCTGAGGTACAACGAATACAAGAAGAATATACATACATCAAAATCCTTATATAAAAGAGCGATATAAGCTAACAGGCATCATTCAGATGATGAAACCGCGACATCACATGGTAAAAGACCATTTTTACCCATCAAAGAACTACTGAAACATTTCAAACTGAAGATGATCAAAATATGTACACAAAACTTTACGAAACAAATCAAATATTCAATATAACAAAGCATAAAACTTTCTAATCAGTAGACCGTTCAATACGGATCTCGAACCCGCTATCAGACGAGGTCTTACAACTATCGATCATACTTTCAGTTTCATTATCCGAACACGACACAAGATCCTTAACACTCATAGGCATACTAGCCGAAAAACTCACTTTAGGTTTCACCACAGGCACATTCGTTACCTCCGCCTCGTTATTTAGTATTTGCAAAACTCGACTCATCGATGGCCTCATTTCACTTCGGGGGTTCACACAACTTAACCCAACCATCAGAAGCCTCACACCTTCCACCTCATCAAACACCCCATTTAGTCGAGCATCAATCGAGTCCATAACCTTGCCACTCGAGTATAAACCCCAAACCCAATCAACCAAGTTAACCATATTCTGACTTTCGGGCTCTTTCTCGATAGGTCTTCGACCACAGCAAATTTCAAGTACCACGACCCCGTAGCTATAAACATCAGTTTTATCATTAGCCTTTCCACAATGTAGATACTCGGGTGCTAAATAGCCCGCTGTTCCAGCTGTTAAAGTCGAGATAGGACTCTTATCATGATCAATCAACTTAGCTAGCCCGAAATCACCTAACCGAGCATTAAAATTTGCATCTAACATCACATTACTCGACTTTATATCGCGATGAATCACCAACTTATCACATTCTTGATGCAAATAAGCCAAAACCGAAGCTAAACCTATCGCTATTTTATATCGATGTGACCACTTCAAAAAGCCCCAATGATCAGGATCTTGATACAACACTTTATCAATACTTCCATAAGGCATTAACTCATAAACAAGTAACAATTCCCCTTTTTCGACGCACCAGCCTAGCAACTGAACAAGGTTCTTATGTCTCAAACCCGCGATAACCGACAACTCTGACAAAAACTCATTTTTCGCTTCACGAGACTGTTTAGACCGTTTCACAGCTGCTGTCGTGCCTGATGATACTAAAAACGCTTTGTAAACTGTCCCAAACGACCCGTGACCAATAACTCGATTCGGATGGAAGTCATTCGTCGCGAGTTTTAGCTCTCGATACCTATACTGCCTCGGCTTTCTTTTAAACTCGTTTTTTATGACCGTGTCGTTTTTTATCTCTCGCCATCTTTTAACCGAAACGTACCCAAAAAGTACTAAAGCCGCGAAAACAAAAACTGGACCACCTATTTCAAACCCGAACCCGATCTTTTTACTATACTTTTTATAACCCGAGTTTCTATCACGAACACGAATCTCAACCGTGTGATCACTAACATTATGCGGGTCACGCGGATTAAACCTTTTAAGCCCAAAAGACCGAAACCCCCAACTTTCAACCAAATGCGCCTCGGTACTCCCTTGACTCGACCCCGAAAACCCCAAATACATAAACTCCTGAAAATAACTCGAAAAATCGACACTCGTGTTCAAAACCGGTTCTCGGGTCGAACCGGTCCCGACTCAAATACACTTTTAAACACCTCAAATCATGATAATACTCCACCCAAGAACTAAACTCACCCCTTTTTAACTCGATCCCGACCGTTGACAAGTCAACGGTCGCGACCGAGTCCAAACTATCAATATCCAACCCGACATGATTATCATTCGGGTCATTAAAATGCGGGTCAAGTCGGGTATCATACTCCACCGCAATAAACTTGTTCTTGGTCAACTCCGAAGCGTTGACCAAGCCCAAAAACCCATCACCCGACCCGAGCGTGTCGTTTTTCGGGCTTAAGAAAAACGCCACGCCCCCGCCCGAGACGGGTTTCCCGGGCTTTACCACAAAAGTAAAGTTACTCACAAAAGAAGTGGTGGAATTAGTCCTGTTGTCCGAAAAACGTATAGGGGTGTTTAGAACAAGCGTCCCGGAGGACGAACCAGGCGTATCGGACTCCGGGGTTAATGTCGCAATGCCGCGGCGTAAAAACGAGTCTCCGCGAAAAGTGAGGTTTTGGGAAGGGAGTGTTTGGAAGAAGAAAGAAGTGTTGCGTGGGTATGAGTTAGATGGGGTTGTTGCAATGGTGATTAGTGTTATGATGAAGGTTAAGTGGGTTGAGGGTTTCATTTTGTGGTGGTGGTGGTTTATGGTGGTTGAATGTGGTGGTTAAAACAGTTGGAAAAAGGCGGGAAAATGGGTTATTTGATGAAAGGATTAACAAGAATTATATATTGTGTATTTTTGCACTTATTAAGTTTTTATAAAATGTTTGCTAAAAAAAAATGTTTTTATAAGATGTTGAAAAAGGGAAAAATGATTGCAGGTGTTTGGTTTGGTTAGATGTAAGGGTGAGCAATCTGACCGATCGACAAAACTGACCGGACCGGTCGAAAACCGACCGAGCCGAAGGACGAACGGTCCGGTTCGGTCTCAATCTGAGATTTTTCATTATTTTGGTCTCGGTCTGGACCGGTTCGGTTCGGTCCGGCATACAACCCGGACATTTAGCCTATTTGGACCGGACTGATTGAAAGACCGACTGGACTGACTCGGACCAAGACAGGACCGACCACATTCGGTCTGGTCTCGGTCAAGGGTTTTTTCCTAACTCGGTCTCGGTCCGGTCCGGTTAGATGCATGGTTTAAAAGGTTCCGCAAAGATCCCGCAAAGGCGTGAGGTTTAGTCATGCCACCACGCTACCTTATGCCACATCTTTTTGCATACTCGAAATATATGAAATATGATACGAATATATAAATATTTTCGTATTTTGTGTCGACTTATGTCACGCGTTATAAACGTAAAAGCTTCACTTTGAGTGCAAAAGCGTGAGACTTGGTCATGCCGTTACGTCAAGTCTCGCGCTATTTATAACCTTGGTTAGATGTTGAGTGTGTTAAATGAAATTTGAAAAAGAAAAAGTGAGTAAAATTAGATCCTAATAAGAGTCATAGATTTATTAGTTTATGTTGTTAACCAAGTTTATTATATAGGTAGTGGTAAAAGGTTTCCGACTATCATCAAAATGTAAGAGATTCAAGTTTGATACTTGTTAGGACAAAGAACTCTTAGCCTGTCAAGTTAACTTCTTGAAGAATATAAGCTTGATCTAGTTTTTCAGACTTCATAGATTAATCGACCAAAATAGCTTAAAAACGATGTATATAAACCAATCGGGGTTTTCTTACCGCCACTTAGAAATGTGATCTCATTGTTTTACTTATCAACTTGAAGTTTAAATTTAAGCAAAGATGTTAAAATATACTTTATTTTTGAGTTAAGTCTATTTATTAAAATAAAAAAAAAATAAAATGAAAACTTTTCAAATTTTACAAATATAGTAATATATATATATATATATATATATATATATATATATATATATATATATATATATATATATATATATATAATATAACTTTCTTTTGGTAACCAATATTAAGTCACGAGAATATGAGAACCCATCTTAAACCGTAGGATATGTAAATCAATGGCCAAGATGGTGTATGGCATAATTGTAATAACTCAAAAACCAAATATTAATCATTAAATAAAAAAGGGTAGTAGCGTAATTTTGCATAAATGCTTTTCAAAAACTGCTCCGATTGAAAAGGTACGCTCTCCATCAAATTAGGTCAAAAATTATTTGTAAACCAGATCATATCTCATACTTCTCACCAGCCACCAACAAACATCTCCATCCTCCTTTATTTCTCCTTGACAAAATGATATGAATAGTCCCATTGTTTAAAGAAAAACACAGCAATCCATCATTTCATCATCATCTAGAATAATAATCTTGCCTCCTCATCGTCATCATCATCTAGAATATATCAAATGAATTGGCTACAATTAACACAAGTTCTTACCCCCTGCCGCCATCAAGGCTAATCACTTGAAGAATGCCATTCGCCGTCACGGCCAATCGGATTTCTCCACGAAATTTTTCCCGGACCAAATGAGTTCTATTATTATTATTATTATTATTATTATTATTATTATTATTATTATTATTATTATTATTATTATTATTATTATTATTATTATTATTATTCTTATAGATCTGAGTTATTTTAATATTTTTTGACATTTTTTTTTATTTTTCCAATTTGTAAAATTTTTTTTTAGATCTACACTTTTGTGGTTATTTTTTATTCATAAATCTGAGTTTTTTGGGTTTTTTTAATCATAAATCTGACGTTTTTTTTTTCTTTGTTACAAATCTGAGTTCGGTCCATGTACTTAGTAGATCTAATTTTTTTTTGTAGATCTAATTTTGTTTTTAAGATCCGTTTTTTATAGATTTTTTTTTTTTTTTTTTTTTTTTTTTTTTTTTTAAATAAAGATCAGTTTTTTTTTAAGTTTTTTTTAAAATCCGGATCTTTATTTCTTTTAAGATCGTAGTTTTTTTTTAAAATTTTTAGCAGATCTAATTTTTTTTTTGTAGATCTCTTGATTTTTTTTAAGATCCGTATTTTTTTTGAATGATTTGTGTTAGCACATGTTATTATATTTGACTGCCCATCAATATTCTTGGTGTATGTTATTATATTCGACTGCCCATCAATATTCTTGTTGTACCCTATGTTACTTTTGGGTTTGTATATTGTATTGCCCATCTTTAGAATAGTTGTACATATACTACCTTTTAACAGCAATCTTAACACAGAGATTCGAGACCTTTGTCTCAGTCAATAACATCTTTGTAAAATGATCAAGAGCACACAACAATTCACAAGTACACCCAATGAACCACCCCTTGGTGTATTTTATTATAACAAAGTTAAGAAGATAAGTCCCAACCTGATGCTTACCAATACAGATACAAAGAAACAAGATCGATCTCTACTAGGTAGACACCAAAGAACCTTACTACATATATCACTCAACACTCGGACTAAACAAGATCAAAGAGATTGATCTTGATACAAAGAACCAACAGATATCAACAATGATATCAAGATGGATATCAAGAAGGAAGAATATATGAGACTTAGAGAGAACCGAATACAGGGATAATGAGAGTGAATGAGAAACCCTAGAAATATGAAGAGATTATATACTCAGCAATATTTCACTTTAGCCCTCAAACTTCTGCTTTTATCCTTTTAATCTTTTAACTTCTTTAGACTTTCAAACTTGACAAAAGAGATCCTTCATATTATTCAACACCCCTCCTCAAGTTGACAAGTCTTCACCTTGAACACTGCTTTCATCTACATCTTGACTGCAACTTTTTTCACAGTTATTACTACCTGCAAACAAATCCAACATACCAAGATTTTTGCAAAATAAAGTATGCTGTCTTTGACCAAGACATTTAGTAAAAATGTCTGCCACCTGAACATCTGTGTGAATCTTAACTGTTTTTATTACACCAGTAGAAACTTTTTCTCTAACCAGATGTACATCCAACTCAAAATGTTTTGTTCTTTCATGAAAATCGGATTGGTACGCAATCAATTGCAAGACTATTATCACACAATATCTCCACAGGCAACAACCCTTTAAGACCAAGACTATGCAACAAGTTACTTAACCATATCACTTCACGGTAGTAGAAGCCGTGCTTCTATATTCAAATTTCAAATGAACTCCTGAACAAAGTAGCTTGTTTTTACTTTTCCAAGATATAAGAGAATTTCCCAAGAACACACAAAACCGATTCTGATTTTCTAGTTAGAGGACATTTAGCCCAATCGAATCAAAGATAAGCTTTAAGCTTAAGATTAGATTCCTTATTAAACTGTAAACCTGAACCTGGAGACCCTTTCAAATACTTCAAAACCCTTAAAGCAGCTTTTAGATGTGATTGTAAAGGTTTATGCATATGTTGACTCAAACAATGAACATCATAACTAATATCAGGCCTGGTATTAGTTAAGTATATCAATTTACCTACCAACTTCTGATAGTTATTAACATTGTTCAACACTTTATCCTTATCGGTTCAACACAACTTAAAATAGAGTTTTCGTGTAAGGAGTATCAACAGTTTAATGCAAGTAACCCATATTCATATAACAACTCCAAACAATACTTTCTCTGTGTCATGCAAATACCCTTATCATTTTTTAACACTTCTATTCCAAGAAAGTATTTCAATTCTCCCAAATCTTTAATCATAAATTTAGAACTCAAAACCTTTTTGAAGTTATTGATTTCTTTCTCATCATTACCAGTTATAACAATATCATCAACATATACAAGCAAAGCAACAAACACAGACCCTTTTTGTTTTACAAACAAAGAATAATCAAATTTACTCATTCAAAGCCATGTTCTACCAAAGGCATTAGTAAGCTTAGCATTCCATTGCCTAGAGCTTGCTTAAGCCCATATAAAGATTTATTAAGTTTGCATACTTTAGAATCATCTCCATCATTAAAACCTTTAGGTAATTGCATATAAACATCTTCATCAAGATCACCATATAAAAAGCATTATTAACATCTAAGCGATATAAAGGCCTATTTTACTAACAAAGAATACTTATCGACATCCGACAAGAACCATTTTCACAACAGACTAAAGGTTTCATCATAATCAAATCCTTCTTTGATTATAACCTTTAGCTACTAATCTGGCTTTATATCTATCAACTTCCCCTGTAGACTTATATTTGATTTTCCATATCCATTTATATCCAATAGCATGTCTACCAACAGGTAACTTACATTCAGTCCAGGTATTATTTCTATTTAAAGCTTCAATTTCATTATTCATAGCTTCAGACCAATAAGGACATTTAACTGCTTCTTCATAACTTTTAGGCTCAACAGATTTATTTAAAGTAGAAGCAAAACACATATTGGTCCTACTCAAATTAGCATAGCTCACATACTTTTCTATTCCATATCTGACTTTAGAGTGCATCACATAGTCATTAAACCTAATAGGAGTTTTAGACTCTCTACTAGACCTTCTTAATACAGGTGTCTGCACATCTTCATTTACATTTAGAAAAAACTAAACCAGTATTTTCAAGATTTGTATTGCCCTCAGACCAGTGTTGGTCACCAAAATGGGTTGCAGAATTCCAATCTTCATGATGCATATAAGTAGCATCTGTTTCATTATCACTAGCATCATGTGAAGATGACAAACTACCATCCTCAACTGGTGCATCTTCCCCTTCATCATTGGGACTTTGAGACTTTTGACTATCAAAAAACTTCAAGTGTTCAACCTCATTTACACTACTTGTATCAGTTGAATCACAGGTTTTCATTTTTAAAGGAAAAACATTTTCATAAAATCTCACATCTCTTGCAAAAAACACATTCCTTGTATCTAAACTCAAAAGTTTATAAGCTTTCTTAGTAGATGAAAAACCAATGAGAACACATTTTTCAGACCTATAAGACAACTTATCATGATTATTCAAAATAGTAGCAAAACAAAGACAACCAAAAGACCTCAAATGGGAAAGATTAGGTTTAGTTTTATACAACAACTCATAGGGACATTTACCATTTAGAACAGAAGATGGCAGCCTGTTTATAAGATATACAGCAGTTAGAACACAATCAGACCAAAAACACAAAGGAATCCCCCTTGAAACATAAGACTCCTAGCTACATTGAGCGGTGTCTATGTTTCCTCAACAATCCCATTTCTTTGAGGTGTATGAGACAAGATGTTTGATGTATTATACCAAGATCGAAAACATTCCACTCATTTTCTTGTTTACAAATTCAGTACCATTATCAGATCTAACAGTTTTGATTTTAACATCAAATTGATTAGAAATTAAGTGTATAAAAGAATAGAATACACCAAACACCTCATCTTTAGTTTTAATCAAGTAGGTCCACACAGCTCTAGAATAATCATCAACAATAGTGAGAAAATACTTATATCCTTCTACTTGTTACTCTGTAAGGACCCCATAAGTCAAGATGAACAAGTTCACCAAGATTCTTAGACTTATGATCGACAAAGGAAAGGTTCCCTAGTTTGCTTAGCCTATGATGATTTCACAAGCGAGATAGAAGAATTCTTGGATATACCAAGATCCTTCTCAAGAAACGATAAGATCGGATCGGTAGGATGACCCGCCTATTATGCCAAACAAGTTTAGAAACATTATAAGACATGATCATATTACACTCACCCAAAGTATTATCGATCGCATATCAAACAAATATAATCCATCGATGACTACGGTCCCCGTAACTTTCTCCTTTTCAAATCCTCAGAATGTAACAAGTATCTTCATCAAAACCAACAAACATTTCTTGTCTCTAATCGGTTTGTTAATGACAAAAGACTCACTTTGAAGAACTGTGAACCACTAAAACATCATAAAGAGTCACATTATTAGTTAATTTTAAATTTCCAACATGACTTATAGTGGCAAGAGTACCATTGGGATGTCCAACAAGAATCTTAAGACTAGAAATGTCCACAATATTAAACATACCAACAGTAGAAACAGTCAAGTGCTGATTAGCACCTGAGTCTATAATCCAACCTAAGGATATAGTTTTAACAGAAGACTAGAATTCCCAAAGAAATATTTAGAAAAATTAATATTAAACCAAACATTTCCATTAAAGAATGAAGCCCTACACCGCCATATTGGCATGTATGCTTCTGTAGAACTATCATTGATCAAAGACAAGAGTTTCTTCATCTCGCTCGTAAGTAAAACGGAAGAAATATTTGCGGATGGAGTAGTAGAAGATTTTCGGACATCTTATTATCGATTAGCATTATAACCTTGTCTAAAACCATTTTGTTTAACTGGATTATTACTCTTAACAAAACCAGGTGGAAAACCAATGAGTTCATAGCATCTTTCAATAGTATGTCCAATTTTACCACAGTTTTTACAATTCAGATTAGGATTAGGACCTCTATTAGCAGTATTAGAATTGGAACTAGTTCCTCTAGTGTTGTTACTGTTATTATACATTCTTCTAGTGTTATTAAATGACTTAGCAGCAAAAGAAGAAGCATTAAGTTTAGACTCAGAAACACTAGAGGACTCAGGAATCCCTCTGTGAGATTCCTCCTGACCTGAACAAAGATAAGCATCTTTAACCTCGGTAAAGGATCTACGGTTAATAAAGCGGTTCTAACAGTTGATAGCAATCATCAAGACCCATAAGAAATTGCATCGGTTTCATTAATCACGATGCAAAACTAACTCAAGACTAGCTTCACAAGCACATTTATGTTCACACATTTAGGCAACTTAGTTAGAGAATCAAATTCTCCATAAAGAATTTAGCCTATGATAGTAATCAAGAATGAACTACCACCTTGTTTCTGAGTTAATCTTTTGCAACAAATTGTATATATGAGACCCATCAACCTTATCATAAGTTTCTTTCAATTCTTGCCAAATGTAGCGGATTTTTTGAATAAACCAATCCCATATAAACATCATGAGACACGAATTCATAATCCAAGTTAAGACAATAGCATTGCATCTATCCCATTGAGCGAACAAGACATTACTAGTAACAAATGATTCCTTAAGACAAGTACCATCAACAAAGCTATACTTATTTCTAGCTTGCAAAGCCAATTTCATAGCACCAAACCAAATTCTATAATTTCGGTTCAAGCGGTTTAAATGGAATAAGCGGTTCCACTATTATCATTAGTTTGAATATGAAGAGGATTACCTGCATCTAGATTACTAATTAACACTTGAACATTACTACCACTAGGCTCGTCTTCAATAGCCATAATAACCAATCAACAAGAACAAACAGTAAAACAGAACAGAAACAATAAGCAAAAACAGCAATACTAACAAATAATCCAGAACAAAACAACACAACCAACTTCCAAGACTGCCCAAAACCTATCCTCCTTCGACTTAGACACAACAAGAAACTAAAGAACAGAAATAACAAACTATAAAAACTACAACTCACACCCAAGAATAACTACAAATCGGCGGAAGACTAGGAACAATCGGGCGGTGTATTCGTACCAATCTAGGTTGGCGGATCGAAGTTAACATCCTTTGCACCTTCTAAACCAAATTTGTGTTATCTTAAGAAAGCAAAGTACTTACAGAGATGTATCGGTGGAAAAAGATACAAAACCCACTGATTCAATGAATCTAGCAATATTGTATCAAGAACAGCCCAAGAAACAACAATAAACCACCAAGGATGAAAACCCCAAAATACCAAATTAGGGTTTCAACAAACCCCAACCAAGAAACCCACAAAATCACGGATCCAATCCCAAAGCAGAACAAATCAACAACGGCGTTAAGAAAGCGACCTCGATTAACCAATTCAACCACCAATTGCAAGAATCCCAAAAAAATTTCAAAACCCTAAAACTTAAAACCACTAGATCGAACCGTGGCTCGATACCATGTAAAATGATCAAGAGCACACACAATTCACAAGTACACCCGACCACCCGCTGGTGTATTTTATTATAACAAAGTTAAGAAGATAAGTCCCCAACTGGATGCTTACCAATACAGATACAAAGAAACAAGACTGATCTCTACTAGGTAGACACCAGCAACCTTACTACATATATCACTCAACACTCAGTCTAAACAAGATCAAAAGAGATTGATCTTGATACAAAGAACCAACAGATATCAACAATGATATCAAGACAGATATCAAGAAGGAAGAATATATGAGACTTAGAGAGAGAACCGAATACAGGGATAATGAGAGTGAATGAGAAACCCTAGAAATATGAAGAGATTATATACTCATCAATATTTCACTTTAGCCCTCAAACTTCTGCTTTTATCCTTTTAATCTTTTTAACTTCTTTAGACTTTCAAACTTGACAAAAGAGATCCTTCATATTATTCAACAATCTTTCATATCATCAGTTAATTGGAACATGTATGTTTTAAAACTTGAATGCTTCTAAACATGTATGCTAAAAACATGTATGTTTTAAAAACATGTATGTTCTAATTGATGAAAACATGTATGTTTTATTTGTTTTGTTCATGCTTGTTTGATTGATGAAAATAACGATATCATTGAAGGCCGTAGAAGTGGATGAATACAAATATACATGAAGATTTGAAGATATCTGATTATTGCATATGTGTTTTTGTACTTGTAATTAAATGAAATGTAACATTTAAGTATACTGAATCTTGTTTTTCTTTTATAATGGTTTATGTTTTTAATTTATGCTTCAAACTTCAAAAATAATAATAATGCTACCAAAAACATATATGTACTTCACTAAAAAATTATGCTTAAAAAATATACATGTACTTCACTAAAAAACATGCTTAAAACATGCAAAAACATACATGTACTTCACTAAAAAAAATCATGCAAAAAACATACTTGTACTTACTAAAAAAATGCATGATAAGATTATGAAACCATGCTTTAAAAATAAAAAAAAAAAAATCCAAAAATTTAGGAATACTTAAAATCGGATTTAATAAAAAATAAAAATTATATAAAAATTGTATTTACTATAATACCCTTTTGGATTAATAATAATTTTAATATTTAAAAATCTCATTGGTTTCAAGGGTTCTCAAAGTTCTCGACTTAACAAGGTTCTCAAAAGAAAGGTCCCTATATATATATATATATATATATATATATATATATATATATATAAAAGTTAAAATAAAAAGACAAATATCCGTAAAAGAATAAAAAGAATTATTTTTAAAAAATTCTCAAAAATTTCAAAAATTCCACAAGATCGGGTATGTTGGTGCATAAAACTTTGTGAAAATCTTTTATAATTTTGAGTTTGATCGTTTTTTAATGCACAAAACAAATTTTGATCATAAAAAATTTTGATGCACAAAATTTTCAACTTGTTTTAGTTAGATGATAATGTTATTTTGATGAAAAAGTCAAAAGAAGTTGGGTAAAACCAATTTCGATGCAAAAAGACGATTTAATCATGAACGATTTTTTCATAATTTTTTCGGAAAAATATCCACTTTTAGAAAAAGTTTTTCACAACTTTTTCATGCACCATCATACCCAATCTTGTGGAATTCTTTGAGAATTTTTCGATAACTTTTTTTGAATTTTTTTTTTAATCTTTTTACGGATATTTGTCTTTTTATTTGATCTTTATCCTATATAAACAAGCTTTTTTTACTTAGTGCACAATAATTATTTTTGTAACTTTTACTAAGAAAGTAACTTTTTTCAAAAGTTTTTAATAATAATTTCAAGTAATGGTAATACAAAACATTTGACATTTCAAGATTGTTGGCTTTTGTACTTGATATATATGAAGTTCATATCATTGGAATGTTAAGTTTATACAAGTAGTAGTTTATAAAATATGATGTGTCAACGGTATGGACTTTATAAAATGCATATCATTGGAGATGCTCTGAACATATGAGCTTGAACTTAAATCACAGACAAACATAGTTGGCTTACAGAATTCAGGTTTATTGCCATACACTTTTTAACAAATCAAAACTTATATTACAAAAGAACAAATGATTGATAAATCTAACAATTTTGAAAGTTAAAACCTTCTGTCTCACGATATGATATGTTTCTTTGGTGATGTTATTAGGTCAAATCGATGGGAGATATTCACTTATGGTCTTTTTTCTTGTGACTTTCAATGAGATATCGAGATGTCATGATGAAGTATTGCACCATTTTTATATCTAAACTTTAGGTGTTTTTTAAGCATTTATTAAAATCTATAGTTGTCTATAAGTGCTCCACTTGTGGCCACAAATTGTATTCATAACAAAGTTTTTCCAATATTCAAAAGAGCATGTATACATTTAGGGGTGAGCATTGGTCCCGGACCGGACTGGACCGACCAATACTAAGACCTAATTAGTTCAAAAGCCGAGATCGAGGACCTAAACGTATATAGTCAGTCCGGTCTAACAAGGCAAAATAGTCGGTTTGTGGTCCGACCAAGACCGAGACCGAATTAGCCTAAAAGCTGAAATCGAGGACCGGACTGAATGTGGTCGGTCCGGTCCGGTCTCGGTCGGTATGTCGGTCGGTCCGGTCCATTCAGGTGGTTCGCTCAGCCCTATATACATTCATAACAAACAACTGAGAACAAGTATGAGAAAAGTTAAGCATGTCTAGAATCCCACATCGGTAAAGAAGAATAAGCGTAACAGCCTAATATACCTTAGCTATTATTAAACGTTCATCTTAGGGTAAGTATTGGACTTTGGGTTTGCAAGTCTTTACAATGTTACTGAAACATTGGAACTCTGACTCACCCAAAAACTTTATACAAAATCCTAACTTTTTTGAACAACTATTCCATACGTTTTCTTTAACAAAGATTGGGAGTCTCACTAAGTAGTCTTGTTTTGGTAGCTATTATTAGAAAGTGGAAGATCAATATAGTTTTTGTCAAGTTAATTAAAGATAATCAATTCAATCAACATTTATGGCTATAATTTCTAAAGGGGTGTTTGGGAATGCGTTTGCTAGTGGATTATTTGATTATCACAACTTGAAAACGCAAATAATCATTTTGGAGTGTTTGGGTGTGCGTTTCAAACTGTGTTTTTATCTATGAAAACGTGGTTTTCCAACTGCTAGTACCCCCTTACTTTTTGAAAACGTGGTTTTGATATAAAATGTGGTTTTGTGATAAGCAATCCCAAACACCCCCTAAGAAATTTGATTTCTAGTTTTAAAGCTATTATGAAAGCTTCAAATGGGGTATCAATTTGATTTCTAGTTTTAAAGCTATTATGAAATCTTCAAACGGGGTATCAATTTATGTTTAGGCTTTGTTTTTGTATGTTGTTTTTAATTTGGTAAAGGTTCCGTAACTTTATGGTTTATTGAAATCGGGGTCATCTAATCGTAGGTACTTTTCTTAATTTGTGTTTGTGTTTGGAATCATTTTAGCAATTTAGTGAAGCTTGAAATGTGTCATAGACTATAGCAATGACAATTGTACATATCATAATTCAAATGAAAATTAATAACGACGAAATTGGGTTGTATGAAACTGTCATCCTATCTCAGCTTGTAACGATACCTTATAAATCTTTTCTCGAGCTTCTTGCTTGAGTTTTTTCCATAAAAAAGAAAAATTCAAAATTCCGGATTTAAAGAACAACATAACACTGATTAAACACGAACACAAACAAACACAAATTAAGCTTCAAAATATCATTTAAACACCTCAATTTATGATAACACTCCACCCAAGAACTAAACTCCCCACCTTTTTTATCATTCGAGTCCAAAGTATCAATATTTAACCTGACATGATTATTATTCGAGTCATTAAAATGCGGGTCAAGTCGGGTATCATATTCCACGACAATAAACTTGTTCTTGGTCAACTCCGTGTTGACCATGCTTAAAACCTAACTATATGATTAGTGATGTATAATCACATCATTTAGACAACATAACTAAATAGC
>CM040239.1:15236582-15263246 GCA_022545495.1 Chrysanthemum lavandulifolium | reverse complement strand
GAGTGGATTTGCACCTGCCTTTGCTGCATCAACATTTCTTATAGACTTTTTCAATTTATTTTCAACAAACTTATGAACTCACCAACCATTGTGTTGACACTTTTTAGCATGTTTATCTCAGGTCTTAAGGTGATAGCAATTCATGGAGCTTTTGGGTCGCATGGCATACATTGGAGTCTTGTGTTTTAACAATTACCATTCGACATGTTTTGTAAACTCTTTGTGTATTATCAAACTTTGGGGATTGCTTTTGTGTTGTAAACTTTAACTTATTAAATCGAATGGTAAACTCTTTAAAACGTCTCATTATAGAGGTCGTTTTCTGTATCCATACTTTGTGCTATGACGTTATACCCCAATGACACTATCGTTCCGCTGCGGTATTTTGGGGGTGTGACACCATGCCTGTTGATGAGATTCAACTTGATCACTAACACTCATTAACTTAGCAAGAAGTTGCTCCGTCGTTAATCCCTTCGCCTCCGCACTACCCAATAACTTTTCCAACTGTTTTTTTTTTTATATTTTAATCTTTATCTCCGTCTTCACCTTTTTTTCACCATAGTTGTCCACCTTTTGATTGTTGTCACAATGGTTACCTACATGAGACTTATTTTTGGGTGATGTTACTAGTGATCGACAGTTATTATTGTTGGGGTGAATGACCGGCTGCTTTTTTATACAATTTCCCATTTGTTAGTTTCTAATATGATATGAGAAATATGAGTTGGGTTATAAGTTATATAGGGTATGCAATGAAGAGTAAGTTGAAAAAGAGTATCCTACATGGCTTTTAAAAATTTGACCAATCATTTTCTAGTTGTGATATTCCACGAAACATCTGTTAGAATTTGAGTTTGTGGATGGTAATAATGTTATCTGAATTGTGTAGAGATCATTTTTAGATTGAATTATTTCGACCCTATATGTCTTGCAGGGGCGGAGCCATGTGATAAGTACCGGGGGAAGTTGCCCCCAACAAACCTCTCCTAGACACACAAAATCATATAGAAAGAAAATATCAAATTGGTATCAAAATGAGCAGTGCCCTCAGCTTGATAATCCCAGTGCCCTCAGCGTTCACTGAGAATTCAAAATCACGTCAACTAAGCTTTAATGTATAAAAGCCATTTTTTCCGATGGAAACGTGAAGAAGAAATACAGTTAGAAGACAATAAAAATACCGAGTACAGGGAATATGTGCATTGAGAGTGGGTAACCAAAAGTCAAAAAGTACAATTTAATGTAGTACTACTCTGTTTGAATTTAAGATGCAAATATTAAGATTTTCAATTGTTACTTTAAAATGTACTTCGTTTGAATTTAATATGCAAATATTAAGATTTTCATAACTTTTACTCCATTGTAGTGTTACATAAGATTTTGTTATGTTTATATAAAATATTATTTTATTCACGACATAAATTTCTTTTGTTGTCAATTGTTTGTTTCAAATTTATATTACTAACTTTGTAGGGTTTTTCTAACATGTGCCATGGGGCACATGTTATGCACACAAAAAAGACGGCGGGACTCATGAAAAAGGACGTCCGGACCCACAAAAAATACATTTTTCAAATAAAATATGTGGGTCTGGACGTCCTTTTTCGTGGGTCCCGCCGTCCTTTTTGTGTGCTTAACATGTGTCCCCAGGGCACATGTTAGAAAAATCCAAATAAATGTTTAATTTTTCGTAAAGTGTTTATATTTGGCCTATGGGTATAATGTAAAATCTAACTTAGTTAATTTAATGGCTGATTAGTCGAAATTACCGATCGCATTTGACACCTGCACATATTATTTAGCGCTAATTGTACTGAAGTAGAGTTGTTTTTCCTTTTTGGTGAAACCCGGCCCGGTTTCAAATTACACTAAAAAGATTTACATTTTTTAACATAAATTTTTCTACTCTTTTGTCGATCAATGCCCCCTGTAATCATTTTTGCTGGCTCCGCCACTGATGCCTTGGGTATCACGAAATCCTCATTTGGATAAGACAGAGAACAACACTTTGTTTCTAAGACATGAGAAATCAACACTGAAAGTTGTTATGTCTGTTATGTTCTGTAAGAGATCAATAAATAATGAAGAACCATAACCGAAAATTAGTTAAAATCGGTTAAAAACTGTTGGCGGGAAGGTTGCAACGTTTGAGGAAAAGAGGCCACTTTTGGTGGGACCCCAGAAAGGGGCTCTGCCCCTTGACCCCGCAAGGGGGCGCGACCCCCTTGATGACACTAAAATCATCAACAACATCTATATTTAGGAATCGGCAACATGAGTTCGTAGTAAATTTAATAAGCTACGTACTTAGATCCACTAAAAATATATGAAATCAACTTCGGTACATTTATACTCGAATTTCATGTAAAGTTCGCGAGTTGTACAAAGTGTTTGTCATTTTACGTATTCATTCTTTGTGTATAGGTCTTAATTGAATAACCGCTTTACTAACTAATCGAGAAGAGGTGATCGGGTGAAAAGTATCAAGTGGATTAGCACGTACTATATTTGAATTTGATTAGTGGCATTGGTTATATGATTTTTAACACAATTCATTGATATGATTACAGCAAAATACATTGGTGTTTATAACAATTTTAGCCTAATTAAGGTATTAGGGTGCGTTTGGTTTGCTATTTGTAATCAGTATAGATATGGTTTAGATTTGTGGGTGATATCATATTGTGTATATGAATGTCATTTTTTTTTGTTTGGTGTCTATTTTAGAATATGGCTATCACTTATAAAAGGGGTCCACTACAACAGAAAAACATATATAAAAAAATCATTGAATTTAAGTGCACTAGATGCCATGGGTAACTTATTTATTCAGGGCTCACGGGGTGCCACATCACTATAACAAACTCCCACAACTAACCCTCCTAACTCATAACTAACCCCAACTTACACATTTGAGGCCCACCATTTACAATTTTTTATTTTTTTATTTAAATTTACAAATAAACTAAATTCATTTAATTAAAAAAATACAATACAACACAATAAAAAACATACGAAACATAAATAAAGATATGGTAAAAAAAACATACGCACTTTCAAATTTAAACATACGAAACGTATTAGTTTTACACTTTTGAATTAAAAAATATCAAAACACCCCCTTTTTCTTAAACGGCACAGTTCGAGCGAAATAACCGAATTCAAAATTCAAATACGAGCGGGATTATTTAATTTCAAATTGGAGCGGGATGATTCAAATTCAAATTCAAATTCAAATTCAAATTCAAAATCAAATCTACCTATATATACAACTCCACCAGAGTTGTTTATCACACACAACTCATACGCACAACTGACACACAAATTTTCAACAATGTCTCGCAAAGACTTTTCTCAACAATTCCTCAGTCCACAACAAGTGCCAGAAACTACCTTTCCACCTGAATATGAAGTTTATCACACTCCACCAGAAGACGTCTTTCCGGTATTCCAACCGAAAAATGTATTTGTAAAACACTCCACCGGTTAACAATCCACATGTTAACACTCCACGGGTGGACCTCCAAAACAATCCGTTTGGGTTTACCGAGGATTATCTTCGTGAACTTGAGTAGGGCGAGGCAAATCTTAGAGATCTGAGAAAGCAGGGCACGTGAGGCGCTTTCGTTTGAAGCAGAAGCCGGGGATGCAAAATATCTTAGCGGTGGTTTGACATTATGGAAGGAAAATATTATGATGGCGAGTTTAGATCATCTTCCAGTGAGGAGGGTTATAACTCAGATGATTCCTTTTCTTAATTTGTAGTTTTATTTTCATCAATTTCGTGGTAGTTTGTATTAAGCGTACTATGTATTTAGTGTTATCAATTTTAATTTTTAATGAAATTCGTGTTTTAACTTAAATGTTTAATGTAATTTGTGTGTTAAATTTTATGTTTTTATATGTTTTGTTTTTACACTTAAATATGTATGTTAAAAAAAAAGAAAAAAAAAAAAACGTACAAACTAAACCCTCGCCGTGCAGACGACGAGGGCTATTATGAAGAAGGACAACAAGCTCAGTCGATGTCACAGCGAGCCACAACGAAGTGCCAGCTTGGTATGGCGAGCCACAACAAGGTGAACACCGGATGCTCTAAGGTTTAACTTAAAAATTTGAAAGAACGTGAGGTAGAAAAAGAGGGACCAGAAACAAGGACAAAATATATTGCCCACACTTTAATGAAATCATGCTTCTCTCCCTACTATGATTCGTGTATCAAAATACACCAATTACATGTTGCCACATCCACATACATTTTACAAAAATAAATTCACATAAAGGATGTGGTAACATGTGATTGGTGTGATGAAAGAGAAGAGAGAGAAAGTATATCAAAATACACCAATCACATTGATGAGTGTCTAAATACTCATCATTTTTGTACAAAATAAACTGCAAAATCATCTGAAAACACTCAGAAACACATCAAAATGATCAAAATATCACAATCAGTGTTTTATGTGTTTTAAATGCAAAATATCAAAATCGGATGAAAAACATATCAAATTTGCAAAATTGCAGTTTAGTCCCCAAGTTTCAAAAGTTGTCAAAACAGGTCCTGAGCACAAAATTTCAAAAGAAAAATCACCAAAGGTCCTTTTAAAATCATAAGTTGTCAAATTTAGTCCTTTGGTGAAAAATGTCAAAAGTTTGAGAAAATTACAAGAATGACCCTTCAAGTTTCAAATTTGGCAGAAAAGGCCCACGGAAAATGGCAAAATAGCGACTTTGGTCCTTGCACTTTTGGAACTTGTCAAATTCAGCCCACAAACATCTTTGATGAATTGGCGGTTCTAGTCCTTGCATTTTCGAAATTACATGAAAGGCCTTCGAATATTTAAGTCCTTAAACCCATTTTGACCCTTCCACTCTTGGACCCACAACTAAACATTTTGGACCCCTTTTTGTGCTAATGCAGTCGGTCAAACCACCGGTCAAACCCACACCTTTGGCGCCAATCCACCTCCTCCCCACTAGACCTGCAACACCCTACTACACTCCACCCCCATCACTTATCTCTTCCCTGCTCCCCTCCTCCACTACATCCAAGAAGCTTTAATTTCTCCTCTCCTCACACTCAACACCCACCACGTCAAACTCCTTTCCCGCCAAAATTGAATTTTGGCCAAAACTCAACAAAGTCAACCAATTGCTCGGTTCAAGTGGGATATGTTCGAGCAGGAGAGAATCACTTGAGGTATAAAAGGAGGAAGAAAGAAGGAAGCAAGGGTAGTAGCTAGTTTTCTAATTTTTCTTAATGTCGTTTCTTTAAATAAATGTTGTAGTTTAATTTAAATGTAGCAATTTAGTTTCTTACGTACTAAATTTAAGTTATAACATCTTTGTAATGAGTTTTGAACATTAATTCAAGTCTTTAATCTAAGTTTCAAGTTTAATGCCTACTGTTGCATTTTTCAGTTTCAACTTTCATGAGCAGCTTCTTAGAACTTTATTCTTAAGCTAAATCAAGCTTATGCAAGCTTATAAAAGCTTACTGTAAGCTTATCTTTCATTTTCAAACAATTTTGAATCATAGTCAACAAAAGTCAAAGGAAATTGGTCAAGAATGGAAATTGGATCCTGGGATGTTGCAGGCTTGGATTTGGGTTAAAAATGGTTTAGTATAGTGGTCTTTTTGATCTGGTTTTGGCCTGCATTAGCTGGACACATGTGAGTATCTGTCTCACTTTTAATTTTCAAGCCAAATTTGCATATTTTGCTTGAATGAGTATTTGTGGTCACAGTTTGTATTATTGTGTTCAATTAGTTGTAACTAGGTAATTTGTACTTAGTTTGATCCTTAATTTATGTTGGTTCAGCAGTATATCAGTTTTAAGTTCATTACAGGTTTTAAAAGGGTGTTTGGATCAGATTGTTTAGCTGAGATTGAGGTTTGCTCAAAAGTAAAAGTCTACTGTTTTATGCTAGTGTATCATTCTTATGCTCATTCCAAACTTTGGCTTGCACTCTAGATCAACAATAGTCAAAATTACTTATCCACTGTTCTTATAGCTTAACTGTTGTAGATTTGGATGTGCAAAAGGATCATTTTGTGTTTAAAATCCATAAAGCTAGGGTACAGTAGCTTCATTTCATCAAGTTAGATCATTTTTAATCCATTAATCTAGGTCCAAAGTTCAAAATAGTCAACACTCCATTTCTCTAAAAAGTCAAATGAAATTTCATTTTGAGCCCAATGGATAGATTTTATTGTACTCATTTCTTGGTCAAATCAAGTGAAACTTGTTGATTTGGAAACCTCTCGGGTCTATTTTCTTATTACCAATTTTACACAATTTTATGAATTTTCTTTAAGCCTTAATCGACTTGTCAAAGTGATGCCAAGTGCCATGCGGCAGCTTAATTTACGCATGAGGGCTTGAGCGGTTTTGCAAAGCTTGTGCGAGCTTATTATAGCTCCATTAGGTATGAGTTTTGGTGTGTAAGATCTCACCCAGGTCCTTTCCTAGTCCCAATTGCTTGATTTCGGTTTAGCTTAATGAGTGGCTTGTGCTTATGCCTAAAGTGAGCACTGTTAATCAAGCTTTTTAGCTTAATCTCATATCATCAATCTGTTGTAATGAGCTTATCGTAGTGTTTAGCTTATTGAATCTTGTTCCATTTTAGTTCCTTTAGCATACTTAGGCTTGTTTTGGTTTGGTAGACTTTGGACTTCATTTGCTTATCAAAGTGCTTATTTCAATAAGCACTTGGTTATCGATTCTAATTCCTCCAAATAAGCTCCTGTTTTTCTATTTTCATAGCTTCTTTATATTATTTTGAACTTTTCCTGAAATTTTCAGAATTTTCCAAGTTGTTTTGCTATTTTCTCAATTTAAATTAGTTTTTAAGCATTTTAAATAGCATTTAATATAAAAATTAGAAAAAGGTTCAAAAAAATAATTTTCAATTTTATTAAGTTTAGATAAATATAAAAAGTGAAAAAGTAATTTTCCATATTTTCATAGTTTATTTTGTAATTTTAGTTATTTAATTAGTTTTAATAGTATTTAATTCCTAGAAAATAGAAAAATAATCATAAAAATACAAAAATAGTTTTGAAAAGTCTATTTTGATATTTTAGAGTTTTCTAAGTCTTAATTTCATTTTTCTAGCTTTGTTTCCTAATTTCTTGTATTTTGGTTAATTATTAAATAGTTAAAAATAGTTTTTAATTAATAATAATTAATTAATTAGTTATAAAAATAATTTTCCTTTTCTATAAATTTTCTTTTATCATTAGGATTGTAAAAAGGTATTTTTCATGTTTTTAGGATTTATCTTGTGTAATTTTCACGTTTTTATTTGTACGTTTACGTTTTTAATTTAAACGTAAGTTTTTAGTTTTAAGTTTTAAACGTTCATCATTTTAAAAATAGTGATAGCGTTTATTTAATAGATTTTATCTTTTTAATTTCCTTTAATTTGCATTTAAGCCATTGTAACTTATTGGCTTTTGTTGTAGTTATAATCATAATCTGATCCTTTTCCCGTTCAAATTCCTCGATCACTAAACGTCTGATAATCCATTGCATAGCTCGCTGGGACATAACGACCCGGGGAGACCCTATACTCCTCAGATCTTCATTGATTTCGTGTTCAAACTGTTTTAAGGTTCTTACGGTCTCGCCATTCACAAGTGGCGGGCTTGTGAAAAACCTTGGCGGTTTTACTGCGCATCAAATTTTGGCGCCACGCTTGGAGTCTGTCTTGATAATCTTCGTCTAGCAGATTAGTAATTTGGATATTCACTCTTTGTTCATACCATCCATCTGTATATGTTTATATTTTCTTATCCAAAAACACAAAAATATTCTTCTCATTCCTCTTATTCGTTGATTCTATTTCTCTTACCCTCTTTTTGGTTTAATTCTATTCTTCGTATCCTCTCAACCATTTGATTCTCTTCTTAATCCTCTATATGTTTAATTCTTATGTCGACATTCGTCAACTTCATCGTCGAAAATGTGTGTGAGCGGTGTGGAGGGCCTAGTTCAAGCGAATTTTGCAATTCGTGCGAATTATCCATCATAAATTCTTTTCAAAGTTATTTCGACCACCCGCGCAACTTTGAAATACATTCTAATCTTGACAAACCGGTTCAAGCGTCGGAGCTACCCCAAGCACCCACGAGGATTACGAGGACACTTTCTTTGAAGATAGAGCCCGTAATCTAATCGAACAAACTCAAGCCGATGAAAAAGGTCGAGAATTAGAATTGATTACGATGAACCCGTTCAAACACCGGTGACTAGTAAGAATGACTTGCCTAATCTTAACGTTTCTCAAGAACCAAAACCGGAGACCATAACGAGTGGTGGAAATTGCTAGCTCTCGAGCACACCACTTGTCCCACCCCCGATTTTTCCGAATGTTCTTGAGACTTGATAGTCATTCGGATCACCATGTTGGTTTTGTTGATTCTTTGAATAAACCGATTCTCTTCATAACTATCAAATGCAATCGTTTATTCCTTGTGTCGGTTGTGGTGAGCCTCTTTATGGTTCACCACATCGTTGGTGTACTTGTGTACAATGTGGTAATGATATCCATAACGGAGTTGTTTGTTTTGTGGTTCGAGGAATTCATTTGATTATGATTCTAGTCGAACTCATTTAACGACCCTCAAACTTTTCCAATTACCCACCACACACCGACTTATCTTCATATAACCAACGGTTTCTTGTTGTGAATTTTGTGAGGTCCTCACCAAGGAATTGAGTGTCAATCCGGAAACACGTTTGTCTATGAGCAGTTTTCGGTGATGCTCGAACTTTGGTTATAACCAAAATCCATATGATTCACTGTCTGGACTCAGCAGTTTCTTGTTGTAGTCTTGTGGAGGTCCCCATTTCACTCGATTGTCAAGCAGGAATCCATTTCCTTGTAACAATCATGACTCTCACATGTTTGACAATTTCCAACCTCCACAAAGACTATACGGTTCAAACTCCATCGAGCCGTTGTCTCATGAAATCTCCGGGATCTTGAAACCGCAATGAAAACACTTGATGATATGATTCAAAACTTTAAGAGTCAAGTGGTGGTGAAAAACCATAGGAGAATTGCTGGCGAAGAACGAGAAGCTCGCAAATCTAGGGAAGAATTATTTATCCTAGAGCAAGCGACTCTAAGGCGTTCCCAATTTCTCAAGGCAAGACTTTATGGCGATGGCGAGGAGGGCTTTATCCTTTTAAAGTAATATTTCTCAACCCCTCGATCAGTTGATATTCCAGATTGAGATTCCATCTCAAACAACTGCTATCACACCCGAGATTCACACTCACTCTCTTATCATGGGGACGAGCCTCTTGACACTGTTCACGAAAAGGAATCGGACGAATTCATAAGTCTAGTGTTGAGAACCTTGTCCCAATCCCAAGAGTCACAGGAATTCTTGATCATGTGTGTGATATCCCTCCTCCTCTTGTCTTCCAAACGGATCATGTTGAGATGTTCTCCGATTCGATGATGATTCGTTATCTTGTGGAGACATCGTTTATGTGGAAGATTCTCCTTCGAGCTTGTTAGCTTAGAAGAAGAGAATGATGAAGTTATCGACACTTTGAAATCAAAGATGAAGCTCTTGAGCAACATTATTGAATGTCGGTCTTCTCATTTCTAAAATCGAGGCTTTCAAAGAGAAACCGATCTCATCTCCTATCCCATTAAGGGTAGTGACATTCTTTCCGATGATTCTATTCCGAAATGAAAGCCCCTGTTTTGATAGTATGGGAGAGAAGATTAGTGGCGGTACCACTTCTCATTCTCATAATTCTCTCCCGATCATGAATCATTTACTTTTGAGGAGTTCGCGGTGAACCCACTCATATCAATTCGAATATGATTCATTCACCTTCATGGGTTCTCGATGAACTCACTCATATCATATCTCCGCGAGTATGATAAATTCTATTTTGATCTAGACACTCCGAGATTTGTCTTGATCACATAAGCAAATGATTAGATTCATAATCCGAAATTATGGATCCTCCTATAGATGAAGATGAGTTAGTCATGATGTTTATCATGATTTTATATCTCTTCTTCACCTATCCGTATTCTCTGTTCTTCACTCCTTCGGGAATGAAGACATTATCTTTGATCCGGCATTTTCATGTACCATTATCTTGAGCGGTTCGTATATCTCATCGGTGTGGAACTTTCACGTGCCGGTGTTTATCCAAACATTTTGAATGAAAGTCCGATGGAGATTGTTTCTTCCACTTTGCTTCCCATGAACCAATGAATTGGGGTCGAGTCAAGCTAGCGACTCGGTAATCAAAAACGATGGTGAACATGGGTTTTCACCGTGTGTACCACCCTAGTGTGGGGGTTGCCACATGTTATTAAAAAAAAAAAAAAAAAAAAAAAATCATCTTTCTAAATAATGGCGTAGTATTTCCCTTTTCGTTCTATGTTTCGGCATAACGGTAGGTACTTTGAATATTGAGGGCAATATTCATTTCTAAGTGTGGAAATTCTCACGAATTTTATCATATAATTATACCAATTCCCGTTTTTGGCCAAAAATTTTTTTTTGGAGTAAGTGTTTACACTTTCTCATTTGGTTATCGATCCGCCATGTACGTAAGACAAAAGGATTGGCTAATCCAGAGCAAGCGGCTCTTGGTAAAGATATCTCAAATCCGTTGACGACTTGCAATTTGCCCAAAATTGTATGGTATTATTTCACCATATCCTAAAAAGTGAAGAGTTGGCTAGCCCGCAAGGTTATGGCTTGTGGTAAAGGCGGTGGAAAAACCATAATTGGTAATCAGCTCACCAAAGATAATATTGATAATTTATCTAAGAGTTGGCTAGTCCGAAAGATGCAACACGGTAAAGACAAAATCAAATCAGTTGAAAGTGGTGGTTTGCTCAAAATCACATGGTTATCGGTGTACCATGGTTCTTACTTGAACTGAAACATTTGGCTACTCCGAAGTAATGGCTTTTGGTAAAGAGATTAAAATCCATTATGTTTTCTCAAATCATTGCTAGGGACTAGCAATATCTCGATATGGGGATTGATGAGTGTCTAAATACTCATCATTTTGTACAAAATAAAGCTGCAAAATCATCCGAAAACACTCGAAACACATCAAAATGATCAAAATATCACAAATCGGTGTTTTATGTGTTTAAATGCAAAAATATCAAAATCGGATGAAAACATATCAAATTTGCAAAATTGCGGTTTTAGTCCCCAGTTTCAAAAGTTGTCAAAAATAGTCCACTGAGCACAAAATTTCAAAGAAAAATCACCAAAGGTCCTTTTAAAATCATAAGTTGTCAAATTTAGTCCTTTGGTGAAAAATGTCAAAAGTTTGAAAATTACAAGAATGACCCTTGAGTTTCAAATTTGGCGAAAAGGCCCACGGAAAATGGCAAAATGATGACTTTGGTCCTTGCACTTTTGGAACTTGTCAAATTCAGCCCTCAAACATCTTTGATGAATTGGCGGTTCTAGTCCTTGCATTTTCAAATTACATGAAAGGCCTTGAATATTTAAAGTCCTTAAACCCATTTGACCTTCCACCTCTTGGACCCCATCACTAAACATTTTGGACCCCTTTTGTGCTAATGCAGTCGGTCAAACCACGGGTCAAACCCACACCTTTTGGCGCCAATCCACTTCTCCTCCCCCACTAGACCTGCAACACCCCTGCTACACTCCACCCCCCATCACCTTATCTCTTCCCTGTCTCCCCCCTCCTCCACTACATCCAAGAAGCTTTAATTTCTCCCTCTCCTCACACTCAACACCCACCACCGTCAAACTCCTTTCCTTAAAATTGAATTTTGGCCAAAACTCAACAAAGTCGACCAATTGCTCGGTTTCAAGTGGGATATGTTCGAGCAGGAGAGAATCACTTGGGGTATAAAAGGAGGAAGAAAGAAGGAAGCAAGGGTAGTAGCTAGTTTTCTAATTTTTCTTAATGTCGTTTCTTTAAATAAATGTTGTAGTTTAATTTAAATGTAGCAATTTCAGTTCTTCTGTACTAAATTTAAGTTATAACATCTTTGTAATGAGTTTTGAACATTAATTCAAGTCTTTAATCTAAGTTTCAAGTTTAATGCCTCTGTTGCATTTTCGGTTTCAACTTTCATGAGCGACTTCTTAGAACTTTATTCTTAAGCTAAATCAAGCTTATGAAGCTTATAAAAGCTTCTTGTAGCTTATCTTTCATTTTCAAACAATTTTGAATCATAGTCAACAAAAGTCAAAGGAAATTGGTCAAGAATGGAAATTGGATCACAGGATGTTGCGAGGCTTGGATTTGGGTTAAAATGGTTTAGTATAGTGGTCTTTTGATCGGTTTTGGCTGCATTAGTTGGACACATGTGATATCTGTCTCACTTTTAATTTTCAAGCCAAATTTGCATATTTTGCTTGAATGAGTATTTGTGGTCACAGGTTTGTATTATTGTGTTCAATTAGTTGTAACTAGGTAATTTGTACTTAGTTTGATCCTTAATTTATGTTGGTTCAAGATATATCAGTTTTAAGTTCATTACAGGTTTTAAAAGGGTGTTTGGATCAGATTGTTTAGCTGAGATTGAGGTTTGCTCAAAAGTAAAAGTCTACTGTTTTATGCTAGTGTATCATTCTTATGCTCATTCCAAACTTTGGCTTGCACTCTAGATCAACAATAGTCAAAATTACTTATCCACTGTTCTTATAGCTTAACTGTTGTAGATTTGGATGTGCAAAAGGATCATTTGTGTTTAAAATCCATAAAGCTAGGTGCATGTAGCTTCATTTCATCAAGTTAGATCATTTTAATCCATTAATCTAGGTCCAAAGTTCAAAATAGTCAACACTCCATTTCACGCCTAAAAAGTCAAAATGAAATTTCTGTTTTGAGCCCAAATGGATAGATTTTTATTGTACTCATTTCTTGGTCAAATCAAGTGAAACTTGTTGATTTGGAAACCTCTCTGGGTCTATTTTCTTATTACCAATTTTACACAATTTTATGAATTTTCTTTAAGCCCTTAATCAGCTTGTCAAAGTGATGCCAAGTGCCCTGTGCAGGGCACTTAGCCTGCACAGGGCTTGAGCAGTTTTTGCAAAGCTTGTGCAGAGCTTATTATAGCTCCATTAGGTATGAGTTTTGGTGTGTAAGATCTCACCCAGGTCCTTTCCTAGTCCCAATTGCTTGATTTCAGTTTTAGCTTAATGAGTGGCTTGTGCTTATGCCTAAAGTGAGCACCTGTTAACTGTTTTTTAGCTTAATCTCATATCATCAATCTGTTGTAATGAGCTTATCAGAGTGTTTAGCTTATTGAATCTTGTTCCATTTTAGTTCCTTTAGCATACTTAGGCTTCTGTTTTGGTTTGGTAGACTTTGGACTTCATTTGCTTATCAAAGTGCTTATTTCAATAAGCACTTGGTTATCAGTTTCTAATTCCTCCAAATAAGCTCCTGTTTTTTCTATTTTTCATAGCTTCTTTATATTATTTTGAACTTTTCCTGAAATTTTCAGAATTTTCTAAGTTGTTTTGCTATTTTTCTCAATTTAAATTAGTTTTTTAAGCATTTTTAAATAGCATTTAATATAAAAAATTAGAAAAAGGTTCAAAAAAATAATTTTTCAATTTTATTAAGTTTAGATAAATATAAAAAGTGAAAAAAGTAATTTTCCATATTTTTCATAGTTTATTTTGTAATTTTTAGTTATTTAATTAGTTTTTAATAGTATTTAATTCCTAGAAAATAGAAAAATAATCATAAAAATACAAAAATAGTTTTGAAAAGTCTATTTTGATATTTTAGAGTTTTCTAAGTCTTAATTTCATTTTTCTAGCTTTGTTTCCTAATTTCTTGTATTTTGGTTAATTATTAAATAGTTAAAAATAGTTTTTAATTAATAATAATTAATTAATTAGTTATAAAATAATTTTCCTTTTCTATAAATTTTCTTTTATCATTAGGATTGTAAAAGGTATTTTCATGTTTTTAGGATTTATCTTGTGTAATTTTCACGTTTTTATTTGTGCGTTTACGTTTTAATTTAAACGTAAGTTTTAGTTTTAAGTTTTAAGCGTTCATCATTTTAAAAATAGTGATAGCGTTTATTTAATAGATTTTATCTTTTAATTTCCTTTAATTTGCATTTAAGCCATTGTAACTTATTGGCTTTTGTTGTAGTTATAATCATAATCGATCCTTTTCCGTTCAAATTCCTCGATCACTAAACGTCGATAATCCATTGCATAGCTCATTTGGGACATAACGACCGGGAGACCCTATACTCTCGGATCTTCATTGATTTCGTGTTCAAACTGTTTTAAGGTTCTTACGGTTCCGCCATTCAGAGTGGCGGGCTTGTGTGAAAACCTGATTGTTTTCTGCGTCACACATGTTGCCACCTCGTTGTGTGGATTTGTTTTTTGTAAAATGTATATGAATGTAGCAATCCTCTTTTTATTTATCCTAAACAATTAAGGGTCAAATTGAATCTTAAATTAAAGTTACTTGTCAGTTTGACATATAATGACAACAATTAAAACATACACAAAAAATAGAATTAAAAAGTAACATGTTTCTATAAATATGTCTTTTGTGCTCTAATTTCTATATAATTTGTAATTTGTAAATGTCGATATTTGGTTATAGTTTGTATATCGTCTTTTAGTAGTACTTATTAATCCATCCACGAGTTTGACATGGGACTACAGTATATTGTCCTTATTTATAGTTTAGCCTTATCAACACAAGATCATGCGTAATTTGACCCACGTCGACAAAAGCCAATGGAGAAGAATGACTATGGAATGTGAACCAAATTCGAACTTTATTAGGAAGAAATTTGAATCATATGTATGAAAAACATAAGCTATGTCGAATTTGAATAACATGATTAGTCCAAAATTGATTAGATTTACGTAAAAAGTCCAAAGGTCCCGATAATGATTGATTATGATCTATGAGGAGGATTTGTTTCAATGTCTTTAGGGCGAAAAAGAGGAATAAGTTTTGTATCTTCTTACGTGTATATGTCAAAAGCAAAAATGTACATAGATCATATCTCCCTCTTTGCCTTGTTTTCACCACAATTGTCCACCTTTTGATCGATTATCGTTGCAATAACTACCTTCAAGAGACCTGTTTTCCGGAGATGCTAGTGATCGGATATGATCATCGTCGACTGGTTGAACGGTTTCTTTATTTCTTACGTGTATGTGTATACGGCATTATGAATGAATCGATATGCACGTTGATGTTTTTGAATTAAGTTCACGAAATCGCACTATGATATATCCTTTTGTTTAAATTCCACATTAGAAATTGCAAACAGGTCTGTATCACCGAGTCTTCAAGTCCTTTTGAAGAATAAACGTACATGCAAATTTTCAACCCTCACAATTTGACTAGCATGCATGAATGGGAGTATGAGTCACTGAAAATGTGAGCAAAGGTTTAAAGTAATGGGTCCATTTTCTTTTCTTATATTGTCTTAAAAAAGTTAACATGAAAGATAGTCGGCAAAAAGCGTTTAACGAGGAATTTTCAAATGCTTACTCTTATTTTGATGCTTACTAAGGGACAAATCTCCACCATCTATTTAATTTAATCTAGTGGTGGGGATTAACCTAAGATTTAATATGTCTAAACCTAAGTCCATGTTTTTTTTTTTTTTTTTTTTTTTTTTTTTTTTTTTTTTTTAATTATTCACGTTTTTGGTTAAAATGATTTTTTTTTTTTTAAACGTTTTTTGTTAATATTCACGTTTAATTTTTTTAAATTCACATTTTTTTATATTCACGTTTTCTTTTGTTTGTTTGTTTTTTTAATTCACGTTATTTACGTTTTTTTAATTCGTGTTTTTTCTTCCTTTTCATACGTTTTCGTCCGTTTCGATACGTTTTCATCTATTTTTCGTCCGTTTTCATACGTTTTGGCCCGTTTTCATACGTTTTTGTCCGTTTTCATACATTTTGTTCGTTTCATCGTTTCGCCCATTTCTTCGTTTTCATCCATTATTCATACGTTTCGTCCGTTTTCATACGTGTTTTACGTTTTCATACATATTCGTCCGTTTTCTTACGTTTTGTCCGTTTCATACGTTTCGTCAGTAATTAAATGTTTTCGCCATTTTAAACGTTTTCATCGTTTGAATATCACAAGTGATATTACGAATAGCACAAGTGATATTACAATAGCACAGTGATATTCTAAATAACACAAGTAATATTCGAATATCACAAATGATCGTGAATATCGCGGTGATATTATGTGATACGAATATCACAAGTGATATTTTGATTATCACAAGTGATATTTTGTGATATTCAGAATATCACTTGTGACATTACGAATACTACAAGTGATTTTTGAATATAACAAGTGATTTTCAACTAATGTTCGTAACATGAAAATCATCGTGATATTCAAAATATCACGATGATATCAAGAAAATCACAAGTGATATTCATAATATCGCAAAGTGATATTGAGATATATCACGGTGATATTCGAATATCACGAAGAATATCACAAAGTGATATTGAATATCACAATGTGATATTCGGAAAATCACAAAGTGATATTAACAAAATATCACTTGTGTTTTCGAATATCACAAAGTGATATTCGGATAATCACAAGTGATATTACAATATCACGAAATCACTTGTGATAGTCGAATGTGTGAAAGCGAGCGAAAACTTAAGAAATCGGACGGCGTAAGAATACGGACGAATTCCTATGAAAACGGGCAAAACGTATGAAAGAGTAAAACACGTCACGAAAATGGATGAAAGCGTATGAAAATGGACAAAATGAAAGAAAATGATGAAAGCGGGCGAACAGACGACGTAAAACGACGAAAATGTATGAAATCGAAGGAAAAAAGGATTAAACACGGATTAAAAAAAAAAAAAAAAAAAAAAAAAAAAAAAAAAAAAAAAACATGGACTTAGGTTTATCTACTAAATCTTAGGTTAATTCCACCATTAGATTAAACTAGATGGATGATGATGATTTGTCTCTTGGTAAGCATGAATTTATGGGTAAGCAAAATAAAGTGCCTCCTTATCTATAGGTTTATCTAAAGGTACAATGTAATTATCATACTACTCTAAATTTACATACGTTGAACTTTGAGTACGTGAAAGCAATATATATTACTTTTAAACCCCAAAAGTTAGTCATTTTGTATATAACTAGACGAGTATCCGTGTATAGCAACGAAATTTATAGCGGCAGATAGTTGTAGGGATAAAAAAAATCTATAGGTAATAAACGAAAAAATAATAGAAATGTGAGGATTTGGGGATTAAACATAATGTTTTAAAACCCGTTTTGACACGGGCGGTTCAACCGGTTGAACCGTTCCGGTCGAAAAGACAGGTCAAATTAATCCGGTCAACCCGCCGGGTTGGGTCGAAAAAATTTGTCAAATTAAACCGGGTCATCCCACCAGGTTGGAAGCGACCCGGATCAACCCCGTTTTTTATGTGTATTAATAGTGTGTTAATAGTTTCTAACTTTGCACATGCTTTCCGAAAATAACGTAAGGACTTCTTAAAAATTTTTAAGTTTGATGAAATTAAGTTTTTTCACTTTTCAAGATTGATCATTTCTCCATTATAGATAGTAAGATGAGTGGTCAGTTTTGACTTTCTCTCAAGTTTGACTGTTTGAAATACAAGTTCTTCAATTTCATTTTTATTCATCATGCAAAAATAATCTCTTATGTCGAATCAATACGAGCATCAAGAAAAATATATATGTGAGCTCGATGAAGCTTTCTGACGTGAATGAACTCATTATGATCCATAATTATATGCATGATTCATGATTGAAAACATATTCGTCTTGTCTTTTCTAGATTATTTATGTTCTTTGAAAATTGTAATCAACCAAATTTAATAAAATGAAAAGTCAATAATTATACAAACTTATTAGATTAAAGGTTCTCGTTCAATAATTAGTAATTTTATAGCGTGCGCATGATGAAAATGCCTTGTAGTTTTGTTTTGTTTTATCTCTCTAGTTGCTTGCTAGTTTATTTTAATAAAAATGTCATAAAAAAAGTGCATGACCAAAAGAACTTCAAATTTTATTGACGTCATTCGCATTGCATTATATTCAGAATCACATCTTCTTTTCTTTCAACAAAAAGAAAAGAAAGAAAAACATATGTTCTTCGGTCGACCATTTTTAGTCTACAAATCATATGTTAGTTTGATTTCTATAAACTCCAAAACTGTCTTACAAGATGACACATAATTTGACGTGTTGCCCGGTATGCACTTTGGCGCGCCATCGGTTCAAGATGGGTGCGTTTGGCGTGTTATTGCCAAGCCCGGCTGTAGGGGTGTGCAGCAGGGGCGACTGCACAGGGCCCATGAAATATAAGGGCCTCCATTTTATACCGTACCTACTTGTATACACATAGTTTTATACGGTAAAATACAAATATTTATCACTTTAATGGTTTAATGCTTTACTGAATGAATGTTATATATGAGTAAGAGAGCCTATTTAAATTATACAACTTAGACTCACGTGGTCAGCCATCATTCAATATACGGTTTTGTTTTGCTATTTTTTTTCAAGTAGCATTGGTTGGACTTTAGTTACCCAAGCAAAGAAAAGATAAATCACTTTGACAATTATCGCTCGAGTCATTTGATTATTTTATTTGTTCAATAACTCTTTATGTCTTACTTTATTTTTATTATTATTATTATTATTATTATTATTATTATTATTATTATTATTATTATTATTATTATTATTATTATTATTATTATTATTATTATTATAAGTTCGGTTGTTCAATCTCTAAGGAGAGCTAGTAGTTAATTAGGATTTTTAAGTTAAAGTCAATTGATGCCATATAAATTTGTTTGAAATAATTGGGACATAAGTTTTAATCCGAATAAAAATAAGCAAACAAATAAGCAATTATTAGAGTAACTAATGCTTCTTGTTTCTTACAAGAATCCAATTTTGGCCACAACTTTTTTTTTAACCATAGTTTTCGATCTTTTGGCTCGACTAAATTACGGGGTTTGAACCCATCGCCACACATATTCAAACCGGGTAAAGCCCTCCCTTCTCAGGTGGTTGCCATGGGCACTTCAGGTTTATTTGCACCTAGCTGTAATTGAAGTTTTCTACATATATTCTGCTTTTTGTTGTGTATAAAAAGGGCCTATATTGTAATTGCGGCTCAAGGCCACCAAAACTCATGAGACGGCCCTGGTTATTGCACACGATACCATGTGCTCTAATGACAACTTAAAGTAAACATACACCAAAAATAGAAATAAAAAAGTAACATGTTTCTACAATATGCCATTTGTGCTCTAATTTCGAAATAGCTTGCAAGTCTTTTTTAAATTCAACTTAGTAACTTGGATGCAAAATTGTAGTCTTTTCAGTTTGTAATTCTTTTTTCTAGCTCTTTGTTAGTTTTTTAATAAAATTGCCGTTAAGAGAATAAAAGGAAAAAAAAAAGAGAAAAAAAAACTAGCCTTGTAATTTATAAATGTAACATGTCTCTTAGTAGTACTTATTAATCCATCCACGAGTTTGACATGGGACCATATATTGTCCTTATTTATAGTTTAGTCTTATCGAGTTATCGACACAATATCATGCATGCATAAATTGACCACGTCGAAAAAAAGCTAATGGAAAAGAACGACTATAAAATGTGAACCAAACTCGAACTTTATTAGGAAGAAATTTGAACCATATGTATGAAAAAGGGTATATGTCGAATTTAATAAGCTGATTGGTCCAAAAAAGGGTATATGTCGAATTTGAATAAGCTGATTTGTCAAAAGGGTATATGTCGATATATAGTTTGTATATCGTCTCTTAGAAATTTGAATTTATGTAAAAGTCTGTGAACCACTTTTTTCAATTGAAAATTAAACTTTTACCTAAAGTTCCGGATAATGATTGATTATGATATTTAGGGAGAAAAAGTTTGTATCTTCTATATAGAGCGATCATACATATCTAGATGCAGTAGATCTCATATTTACCATATATCCAATAAATCAATCTTAGCTATTCATTTTGATCAAAATTAATAAGAAAATCATTTTTTACCATTTTTAAAACAACATATCTTACAAACGGTAAATATTTAAACTACAAAAATACACCATCGCGACGAGAATTAAATTATTTTTCTATAGATATGCACTTCTTTATATTTTCGACAAACTTTTTTTTCAAAAATTCCGCCCAGAAAAATCTCATATGATTTGTAAAATCATATATGATTTTTAAAAATCGAATCACATGTGATTTGTAAAAATCGAATCACATGTGATTTTCACAAATCATATATGATTTTTTTGGGCGAAATTTTGAAAAAAAAAAATCGTTAAAAATATTTAGAAGTGCATATATATAGAAAGATATTTTAATTCTCGTCGCGATGATATGCTTTTTTTCGCGTAACGATTAACGGTTTGCGAAATATTTAATTTTTAAGAAAAGGTTGAAAGTTTATTTTTTTGTTTTAATTAAAAAATGAATGGCTATGATTGGTTCATTGAATCCATGGTAAATTTGAGATATATATTAAACTTTTGCTATCTACACTTTAAAATACGTACGTACTCACACAACAACCATGAACCAAATATATGCATGGCTACATTAACATGGTAGATGTTTAAATAAATAATTATGCATATTTAGAACGGTATTTTCCTTGTTTAAAAAAAAGGATGGATGTTACACAAAATCTTAATCCCCCTCTTTGCCTTCTTTTCACCATGATTGTCCACCGGATGTGCATACCTCTATATATATCAAGCTATTAGCTATCGGCAAGACGGCAACAAGAAGTGTAATCTGCGTAGAAGCTACTCGGATCAACTGAAAAAATATTTGATATAAACCTCGATTATTTGATACTTGGCTTGTAAACGAGCTAGCTGTACAAAGTGTGTGTCATTGTACTTCTTCATCCTTTGTGTATACGTATACAGTTGCATAATTAGACGATATGTGTGCTCTTCTATGCTACACGGGTTGCAACTTTGGTGAGATGTGTGTGCTCTTCTATGCTACTATACAAGGTTGCAACTTTGGCTCTTAACGCGTGACACATCTTTATTTTGGGATGAGATATGATCCTTCCAGTTCTTGTAAAGAAAATTGTGAATTGAAAGTGTTTAGGGTTTGATTAATTGATTTGTGTTTTGTAAGTTTTTGAATTTTGGGGTTTTTGAACTGTTTGTTTGGCGGGTTTTGTTTTGTTGAAATGAAATGTGTGGCGGCATGGTATGGAGCAAAACATAAATGAGCGTGCACATTTACATAAATAGAGAATATCACAAATTCATTATAGGTAAGCAAAGCCGGCACCCGTATCCATGCCTTTGAGACCAAATTGATATGAACATTCCGCTGTAATGCCGTGTTATTTGATAAAGTTCATGTTCGTCTCGTGTTCCCAGCTTCAAACTCTGTCCAAAAATGGATTTTACCAAACCATTCTCTGATGATAAAGTCTTATTCCCGGAACATTTTAGGTAGCGTCTGTTATTGACTTGGATAGGAAAAAATTATGTGAATTTGATGAAAGTCAATAGTTTGACTCAAAAGTCAAATATTTTAATGGTTCACCATTTTGTCCCAATGTAGAAGATATTTTTTATGCAAATCAAAACGTGTATATGATTTTAAATTACTTACAAAACTTCACTGAATATGGTTATAACATGATTATCTCCAACATCATGTAAAATCCAATCATTTTCATCACGAGCACAGTTGACTTTCTGAAAAGTCAACTGTGTTTATCTGAACTCCATGATTAACATATCTAAACTTCAAAAATGTAAACTGCTTATACAAGTTACTTTGATCATTACACTTTTGAATTTAATAGCTATACCTTGATTTAATCGACCCACCCACTAGTTTATTCATTATTCATCTCGTGTTATTTGATAAAGGTCAACCCACCCACTAGTTTAGAAAAACGGGTTGAATAGGCAATCTTCGTGTTATATGTTAGTGGGTTAGGATTGACATAACTGACCTAACTACTTAAACGTGTCGTGCTCGGGTTAAGGTGTTGTGACATGCCAATCCAAACCCAAACCCGACTTGAATTTTTTGGTTCTAGCAGCTTATTAATTTCAAAATGACCATAACAGAACAAGAACTTGACCTTTATCACTGTGTTTATACATTCCAATCCTTTAATTGGTATCAAAGCTTGAGAAAGGGGCTTTGAATACTTACCTGGTGAGTCTGGAAACATGCCAGATGTTGAAGACGAAGGCAGACCTTTACCGGTGAGGGTGAAGGAGGTCGGGACAACCACCGTAGCTTGTCCAATGCTTTCATCTACCAACTACACTGTCTGGGCCCTACGAATGAAGGTTGTGCTCAGAATACATAAAGCTTGGTTAACTATTGAACCAGGAACAGTAACAGATGAAGAGAAAAACAACCTGGCGATGGGATTGCTGTACCAAGCAATCCCTGAGACTCTGATAATGCAAATAGGCGATGTCGATAGTCCGAAGGTGCTATGGGAATCGATCAAGGCGAGGTATGTCGGAGCTGATAGAGTAAAGGAAGCACGTTTGCAAACCTTGAACTCTGAGTTTGACCGATTGAAGATGCACGAGACCGAGACCATCGATGTCTTCGCCGGAAAACTCGCCGGAATCGCCTCGAAGTCCGCATCACTGGGAGAAGTGATTGAAGAATCGAAGCTTGTGAAGAAGCTATTAAAGGCGGTGCCCAGAAAGTTTATCCACCTCGTTGCATCACTCGAGCAGGTTCTGGATTTAAAAACCGTTGGATTCGAAGATGTGGTAGGCCGTTTGAAGGCTTACGAAGAAAGAATTCATGGTGAAGATGGTGGTGGTCGTTCGAGTAGTGGTGGTGCCGGATCGAGTAATGATGCCGGTGGTCAAAGGTTGTTGTTTACTCATGGTGGTGGTGAATCGAGTAATGATGGCCGGAACACCGGTGGTGGCCGGTGTTAGTTTTGGTGTGTCTGGTTCTTTGTCGAGAGGAAAGGGAAAGAACAGGGGTGAGTTTACTCGATCTAATGGTGATAGTGGATCGAGTAGTGGTAGCGGCGGCCGAAGTGGTGGTGGTTATGGAGGATCTGGTTATGGTGTTTCTGGTTCGTATGGGATGAAGGAGATTGGTCAAAGGAGAAAGGTAAAGTGGGAAGAGATAATAAAAAGGAGGGATTTATTAATAATGATGGATCTGTTTCATCGAGTAGATCCGGGTCAGGTGGATCCGGGTCAAAACCCACTACACTTATAAACCCAACAAGTCCAAACTCAATAATCAACCAAAATGTATATCAGAAAAACAAGAAACCATTGGCTCGAATCAAGTTCAAGGAAATGCGGAGCTTGATCGGAATAATAGACATCTCTAGAAGGACTTAGAGATTCGGGGGTGATTGTTGGAATTCTAAGTCTTCTAGAATCACAATCATCATCAATTGTCATTATCCATTTGAGTTAATGTGCCACTAAGTGAGTTAGTGACCCATTAACACCCACTAAGACTCATTTTACCTAACTATGACCATTAAGACCAGAAGCTGCTGAGTTTGTTATGGTTATAAATAGGCTGTTTAGCAAGAGGTTAAATATCACCACAAACACAGTCATATACAGAGCATTGTATATCATGTAATAGGTTTTGAGTGAGTTTCCTATTATTAATCAAAGAGTTATTTTGGTTAATTGTGTCTATACATTTCAATACCCTCTTCCCATCGCCATTTGTGAACCAATGCCCCGTCGCTTGAACCCTTCTCTTGCCAGCATCTTTTGTGATCCCTTTCGCAGTATTAACATTTGGATTCATGAAACCTTGTGACGTTTCTTGAGTCTTTGATTGTCTTGAATTTTTCCTTAATGAGCTTGTCTCGGCTTTATTAGTTTTAGCGGATGTTTCGTTTTGTCACCACCGCTAAATTGACCCTAGAAACACAAGAAATGCGACACAAAAACATGAATCATGATAAAAAAAATTATGAAAAATAGCTAATCTTTAATGCAAATAACAACGTAAAAACTATCTATAATCTGGTAATTAACTTACATGTAATCGATATTCAATGTCTTGGAAGCTCGAACCTCTATTTTACGCATTTAACGGAAAAAGTTGCACAAACGGTTTCGAACAAGCTCTTGGATCCTCAAATCATTATGGAAAAAATATTGATGAGCTAGTGGGCGAGGTCACTTTGAAATCTACTACATTGTCCATAACATGACTATTACGGTTACTTTTACCAATATTACTCGAACTTTACTTTTTCTTTCATGGAACTAAAATATTCTGGCGGACCTCATCGTCTTGGTGTCGGGATCTGAAACTCTTGGCGTGTTCAAAATCTTCCCATAAATCTTTTACGGTGAAAGTATTGAGTGAATCATTTACTTTTCTCTCGATTTAAATCTCGAATGCTCCTTGTTCAAATAAGATTCCGACTTCTTCTTTGGTCTTGTTAGTAGCAACTTCTTGATTGAAGGGATATCGGAATCATAGTCGGAATCAATTAGTCAGTAACTTTCTAAGAGGACTCATGATCAACTTTGGAAACGGTTGTTTGATGCGACTTGTGATTCACGATTATGGGCGCTGTGACATTTGAGACATTTGCTTTCTTTTTCACGATTCTTTTGTCAAAACACCAAGTCCGTGGGCGGAAGCCGAATGGTGTTGTGTCGATAGATTCTCATCGCATTTAGCAATAATAACAATCGTGAATATGGGAATGATAAACAAGCGTATGTGACAATAATTAGCACACCGGTTCAAGATACGTCCGACGCAAATTACTTTATGGAATCTTGAACTGCACAAATATCATCCCTTTAACACAAAGTTAATCAATGTGGGGATCCGAATACCTTTGTGATCTTTCTTGGATTACAAAGAATCACAAGTTGTTGCATATTTAAGCGTTTATGTCTGAGCTAGAGCTGGCAATCTAGACCCAAACGGGTCTAGATGGGTTTATACAAAAAGTGCTAACTTGTACGTTGACGTCGGTCTAACAAACCGGTAGACCCAACATACTTATTCTAATAACTTTAGAAGTGACCCAATTAGACCCATGAGATGTCTAGACAAACATTAATGCACAAGTTCCACTTTCCCATATAAACCCAGTAGACCCGTTGGGTCTAGATTGCCGACTCTTTTAACGATTACAACTTTCTTGTTTAGCTTGAACATAAGTAAGGGTGTATAATAACCATCCAAAGGGTTGTAAGTTAACAAAACACCAATTCCCTAAATACACCGACTTGCTACATTATCATAAGACTAACTTAATAGATTACACAATGAAGTAATCAGCGGTTACTCGTAAGTCCATCCACCACAACATACGAAACTAAGTCCGTTTTTGGTTACTATTAGAGTTCAAAATAATGTAATTGGGTGCCCCAATAAGAAATACGTAATCACAAATGTTGTTTTCTCTTTATGAAATCAATTTGAACCTCTTGAAAAAAGCCTCGGTGGTGTTTAGGATTGCTCTTAATCGGGGTGGAGTTACGTATGAGCCACCATGGCACGTGCCACATGGTTTTCATGATGAAGTGTAGTTTTTCAATAAATGTTTTGGTTTTCTTAAATTGCTACACCCATTTGAAGTGAAAATTGTTTTTGAATGTGTTTTTAGGAGAAAATATGAAGATGGAGATGGAACTCGAGGATGATGATGAACACTAGTATTTATCAATGTTTTGTTTCATTTGTCTTCTAGTTAGTTGTCTTTTATCTTTTAGTGTGGAGAGTGGGGCTATGCCACAGGGGTGATTTGACCGAACATTTCTTTATGTAGCTTTCATTTTGTGAAAGGTATAATAGATACAAACATTTCATAAAGTATTAATTTTCAACGAGTCTTGTTCAACGAAATTGATTATCCAAGTACCATGTCTAAATTATCGATCTAAAACGAAAACCACAAAAACCGGTTTACTTTAAAAAATGGACAAATAAAAGTAATAACTATTCGTGAAGTGAAGCGAGCCAAAAATCGTACACACACTTTAAATTCTTGTATCATACTTTAATCTTAATATCGATTATTACATTTTGAAACAAAGAATCGATCGTTAATATTAGTGTCTGGGCCGATTGTGACCATGATATCATTTTAGACAAACTATTTCAAAATTCCTTATTCATACCGATTAGGATTACTTTACCATTAAACTTCACTAAAATCGGCGTACCAAAGTAACACTAGCACAACTTAAAGTTACCTTAGAAAAGCGCTCATCAAAACTTGTATATTTGCTAGTAATTAACCCACCAAATCATATAGTAGCGGTTTGGATAAGCAATCACGAACACTATATGAAACCGCAATAGATGCCTAACAAACAACTCCCATAAAATCAATCACCAAAATGAAAAGTATATATTACCTTAACGCTTGAATCTCCATTATCAACAACGATCTTCTCATTAGCTCTTGATGAAACCCGATTCGATGTGTTTCAAAATCGGGTTTCATTCTAACTCGCTTTCTACCCAAAACAAAATTTTGGGTTTTGGAATACTTGTGTGTTAGTGTAGCAATTAATAAATTTGGAGGTATATGACATAAGAGGTCCTTTAACTTTTCTTTTCTTCAATTCTTACCCTTTTTGTACTT